>VXBX01001009.1:221312-231459 GCA_013400415.1 Scytalopus superciliaris
CTCGGGACTGGGAGAGCATCTGTGAACATCCTCAGTGTTCAGAGGCAGCCCCCGGGTAAAACAGCAGCAGCAGCGAGCAGAGAAACCGAGGGGGGGAAATCTGACAGAGGGAAGGGGCCTGAGGGGGCCCTGGGAAACCTCTGCTCCAGCCCAGCCCAAAATCACCACCCCAGGCACAGCCTCACCTTGCTGGCCCCGGGCAGGAGGTGCAGCTTCACGTAGGGATCGGCCAGGCCATTGGAGTCCATCGGTTTCAAGCCCTAAAAGATGATAAATAAAGAGAACACAGCACGTGAATCCTCCTTCAGCTGAGCCAGGGAGGAGAAAAAAGCTGCCCATGAAGCGACTCAGCGAAGAGAAAACGTGCTCAGTGAGCCAAGAGCCTCATTCTCTGCCCCGAGCCATCGTGGGTGCCACAATGTGCTGGAGCATCAGACTCACTCGAGGAAAAACCACAGAATTACAGAATTGCAGGAGCATTTGTGTCGGAAGAGAACCCAAATATACCAAGCTCCAACCCCCTGCCATGGGCAGGGACATCTCCCACCAGAGCTGTCCAACATTGCCTTGAGCATCTCCAGGGATGGGGCAGCCACAGCTTCTCTGGGAAGTCTCTCCCAGGGCCTCACAACCCTCACAGATCTCTCGGATCCACTCAAGGAAAAGCCCCCCAGCCCTCCCCAGTCAGGAGCTGCAGTGCCAACGGGGCCAGGCTGGGTGTCCCAAGGGAGCAGCCACGTGGTTTCTATCCCACCATTCCAGAGAAACTGGGAGCCAGGTGGACTTAATGTGGGAAAAGAAGGGGAAAACAGAGGAGTGCTGACCTTGGCCTTGATGAGGGTGCAGTGCAGGGAGCTGTTCTCCTGGTCGTAGAGCAGGCTGAACTCCAGAGCTCCCAGAGTGGCTGACACAGAGAGGAGGAGTTGGAAACAGAACCTCGTTAAAACCCCAGCCAATAACCACATTTAATCAGCCCCAATTAGTAATAATTAGAAGGATTTGAGGGTCAAATGTAAAAGCTCTTTAATGCACATGAGACTGTGCTGGCATCAGCCAAAGAGCCACAAATCCAGCCCGACTCTGGAGGTCTGGTCAGAGCTTTACAGGGGAGGGACTGCCCAGGGAGGGCAGTGTGGGGCTTTGAGCTGAGTTCAGCATTCACCAGGCAGAGAAGGAGGAACCCCATAAACCCTTCCCACAGCAGTGCCACCCCGGACAGCCCTGAGATGGTGTTCCAGCTTGGACACAGCACATCCTCCCAAGGCTGGGGGTCAGTGCTTGGCCCCCAAAACTGTAGAAAACAACTCCAGCTTGTCTTTGTGTAATGACCAGGAAAACATCACAGGGATGAAGAGAAGGCACAGAACCTCAGCTGGGTCCAGCACCAGCCCCTGGCCCAGAGCAACCCCTCCCACCCAGGATCTCTCCCACACATGCCACGCTCACTTCCCTGCAGCAAATTCCCTTTCTTTCAGGAGAGTAAGTGGCTGAACACCAAGATCTCGGGGTGCAAAGGGGCTGCAGCCACCAAACTCTTCCTACAGACGGGGCCAGTGGTGTTTCTAGCAGCAAAGGAGGCTTGATGGAAAGAGGCAGCTGCCTTAGGGATTCCAGTTTGGAAACAGGAAGGTGATGTAAGCTCAGAGCCTGAATCATCACACCAGAGCTCAGTGCTTTGATGCAAAACCAACTGAGGATCCCGTGGGTGGCACCGAACCGACTGAGCAGGGACAGCCTGCCAGACCCTGGGCCACAGGGGAGCAGAGTCCCCACGGACCCTCCCTGCCAGAGACCCAGCACCTTGCACCGAGAGCCCTTCTCCGGCAACAACCACCTCCTCAAACCCCCAAAGGAACAGCTCCCCGAGCACATACTGCCTTCATCCGAGTCGTAGCTGTTGGCATCCTCCTCCTCTTCCTCTCGGGGCTGCTGCTGCTGCCGCTGGGGGGCTGCGGGTGTGGCANGCAGGGGGGTCACCGGGAGGTGCCTCCGTCCCCCTCCCACCCCAGCCTCGCAATTCCCCAAGCAGGGAGGCACCGGGGGGTGCCCCAGGCCCGAGGCTCCCGCATCCCCATCGCACCGTACCTGCAGGCGCTGCTGCGGGAGCGGGGCCGGCTGCCGGGGGTGGCCGGGGGGCTTGCACCGAGTTGGTTCTCTTCACACCTGCAAGGAGAGGGGGGATCAGCACAGACGACCCTCTGCAGGCCCCGTGCCCCCCGTGCCCCGCTCCCAGGGGTGCAGGAGCACAGCTCTCACCAGGGCTCCGGCCGACCCCGCTCTCGGCACGGGAGTCGCGGGTCTCGGTGTCCCCAGCGGTGTCCTCGCTGCCACACGGCCCCGGCCGGCCCTCGGCCGGCTTGCGGCTCCCCCGGGGGCCTGCTGTGCTGTCACTGCCTGCGGGAGAGGGGGAAAAGCAGCAGTGAGTCTGGAAAACCAACCCCCCGTCCCTGGGTGATGCCCAGTCTGGGTAGCAGGAGGAGGATGATGAGCACAGTCACTGCAGCATCACCCCGAGAGCTGCGGGGACTGCAGCAGGAGAGCTCTGCACCATCAAACCTGCACACGGTGGTCAGGAGAGCCCAAAGGACACACAAAACCACGGGGACACCAAGAGATGCAGGAATCCCAGGGGAAAACAAGACCAGAGGCATCCATCACCCATCAAACCCTAAGGCATCGCAGCTCCACAGCCCCCAGGACAGGAGGATCATGTTTTCCTTTTGTTGATCATCTTCTATTTATTAGTGAGACAATGGTGGCAGCTGCCTCTGTCTCTCACTTCCATCACCCAGCAGATAAATCCCAGCCACACACTCCAGGGTGCCCAGAGCGCTCCACGGTGATAAATTGCAACCCGCAGATGTGAGGGAAAAGGTCCCGGCGCTCACCTGGCTGGCGCTGGAGACGCCAGGTATAAATCTTGGCTGTGACATAAATGGGATGTTTCTCCTTGGCTGGGCTCTCAGGGTCGTGGAGAAAGCGAAACGCAACAGATTGTACGTGGGGGAGAGGAGGGAGGGGAAAACACCGGGGTGCTGAAGAGCAGGGAGGAGGGGAAACGAGCAGCCAGGCCCGGGAGCCCCGTGGTGCAGGAACAGCAGTGCAATAAATAATTTTCCAAGGGAGCTTTAGGAAAATCATGGGCACGGCACGAGCATGCTGAGCACCGGGAGGGACCTGCCGAGCTGGCAAAGCCTCCCGGACTCGCAGGAGCCAGAGGCTCAGCAAAGGCTGCCTGCTGTGGGGCTGGGAAGGTTTGGTGGCACCTGATGCTGTCACGATTAAATCCTCTCAGTTAAGCGGTTTCCGCAGTTGCTGCTGCATGGGAAGGGGAAGATCACGAGTCTGGAGCGCCAGGCTGGGCACAGCCTTGCCAAGGCTCATCTGGAGCTCCCCACCGGGCTGTGACTAAGCCCAGATCCCCCCAAGGAGAGCACCCCATGGGGCTCACCCCAAAACACGTAGGATGAGTCCCCATCCTGTGGGGTGGAGAGAGCACAGCTCAGAAAAAGGCTGTGCCACCAACAGAGAGCCCCAGCTGGGAACTCAAACACGGCCACTGTCACAACAGACCCTGGGCTAAAGGCAGGAGAGGGCAAGGTAGAGCCATAAAAAAGCAGCAGAGCGTCCTCACCCTGCTCTGGGCACAGCTCTTGGCTGGTGCCCTTCCGTGGGGGAAACCAGAGCAGAGCAGCTTGGCTGCTCCATCCCTTGCAGACATGCACAAGCCCCCACAAGCCTCCTGGAGTTCCTCCAGGAGGTTTTCCAAGGACTGCCATTAAATCAGCAGAAAAAGCTCCTGCCCCTCACAGCAGGACCCGCCGCCCACAGAGGCAGCTCGGTGGAATCGCAGCGTCTCAGCCCCGGCGTGTGCAGGGGGTGGGGAAGCCCAGGAATAGCTCGGTGCCCGCGTGGTGGGTGGCAGCAGCAAGGAGAGGTCCTGCTGCAGCCTGCCATGGGAAACTCTGCGGGAAAACGCCGTGGGAATGGAGGGAGGGATGGAGAGAGGGGGCTCAGCACAGGCGGCACCGGGGCGGTGGCACGGGGAGGAGGCGAGGGCCGCTGCTTACCCTCGGCTGGGTCCGGCTCAGCCTCCGCCTGGCCTTGGGGGCACAAACAGAGTGAGAAGGGGTGAAGCCGCTGCCCGCGCTGCCACCAACACCAACCCGGGGGGTGCTGCCACTACTGCCCCTTACTCCCCTTTGAAGTCCTATTTTTCCCAGGCTTCTCCATCACCGCGTCCCTACCCAGGCACTGCCCACACTCCCGACCCCCACCCGGGGCTGCTTTGCCGAAGGATGTCCCTGCTATCCCACCCATCCCAGCCTGGACAGCCCGGACAAACCTCCGCGGGCAGGGAGGGAAACGGGGGCGTTTCTCCACGCTGCGGGACACCCGCAGCAGCCACAGCACTGCTCTGGGTGCTTTCTCCCGGAGTTTTCCCACGCCAGCAACACGGAGATACCCAATACCATGCTGGCAGCACCCTGGCAAGGCTGGGGGGGGTCAGCACCCGCTGTCACCTACCTCGGGTGGGTGCCCGGGAGGGCAGTTTTGGGTCCGGGGGCGGCGGCTCCGCCGGGCTGGGCTCGCTCGGGGCTTGGGGTCCCTTGTTCTTGCTGACGGGCATGGGCTGGGGCAGCACTTGCTTGGGCAAACCCTTGAAGAACCAGGCACCGGAGCGCTTCCACACCTGGGGGGGCAGGGCAGGGCTGGCATCTGTGTCCGGGGCGGATCCCGGGGGGTTTCACCCCCCTGTGCCACCCGGGGGCTGCAGCAGGCAGAGGACATGCAAACTCCATACCCCCACCCTGCAGCCCGTCCTGCTCATTAATTGATTAATTAATCTGGCTCCCTGCTGTTTGCAGTGAGAGCCAATCTCTGCCCACAACAGCCTCGCTGACCCCAAGACTTTGTTTTTGACAAATAAATGTCATTTTATATAGAAAACAAGACCATCCTGTAAGAACCAGACTCAAGTAGCTGGGCAAGGCTTAGCGGTGGGGGAGGCCAGACTGACAACACATGGGAGCTTGAGATGGTCCCCTCTGGGAGCCCTGGGGTGGGGACAGGGCACAGGGTGACCCCAAGAGCAGGGACCCCACCCATGGGGCAGGGGGAGCACCTGGGGGGCCACACTCACCTCCCTCTGCTCGCTGCAGATCTTGCAGAGCCAGATGGCGTGGGGGCGGTTGTTGGTGGTCTGCACCCCACACTTGGTGCAGACATTCTGCAGGGAAAGCAAAGCTCTGGGTGGCCACGGGGACACCATGGCAAGGCCCCACCACAGCAGCACCTCCAGGGGGAGGTTAATGAGGGCTGGGTAATGAGTGATCTCTCAACACAAACACCAGTGGGCACAGAAATGCTTGGAGATGTCCCCTCATGTCAGTGTGGAGGGATGTGGGGCTATGGAAACATGTCCCCAAAGACTCAGGTGCCCCCCGGTCTGAGCTGCTCCCCCAGATCTGCCAATAAAACCCTCCCCAAGGGCTGNCCTGGAGTTCCTCCAGGAGGTTTTCCAAGGACTGCCATTAAATCAGCAGAAAAAGCTCCTGCCCCTCACAGCAGGACCCGCCGCCCACAGAGGCAGCTCGGTGGAATCGCAGCGTCTCAGCCCCGGCGTGTGCAGGGGGTGGGGAAGCCCAGGAATAGCTCGGTGCCCGCGTGGTGGGTGGCAGCAGCAAGGAGAGGTCCTGCTGCAGCCTGCCATGGGAAACTCTGCGGGAAAACGCCGTGGGAATGGAGGGAGGGATGGAGAGAGGGGGCTCAGCACAGGCGGCACCGGGGCGGTGGCACGGGGAGGAGGCGAGGGCCGCTGCTTACCCTCGGCTGGGTCCGGCTCAGCCTCCGCCTGGCCTTGGGGGCACAAACAGAGTGAGAAGGGGTGAAGCCGCTGCCCGCGCTGCCACCAACACCAACCCGGGGGGTGCTGCCACTACTGCCCCTTACTCCCCTTTGAAGTCCTATTTTTCCCAGGCTTCTCCATCACCGCGTCCCTACCCAGGCACTGCCCACACTCCCGACCCCCACCCGGGGCTGCTTTGCCGAAGGATGTCCCTGCTATCCCACCCATCCCAGCCTGGACAGCCCGGACAAACCTCCGCGGGCAGGGAGGGAAACGGGGGCGTTTCTCCACGCTGCGGGACACCGGCAGCAGCCACAGCACTGCTCTGGGTGCTTTCTCCCGGAGTTTTCCCACGCTAGCAACACGGAGATACCCAATACCACGCTGGCAGCACCCTGGCAAGGCTGGGGGGGGTCAGCACCCGCTGTCACCTACCTCGGGTGGGTGCCCGGGAGGGCAGTTTCGGGTCCCGGGGCGGCGGCTCCGCCGGGCTGGGCTCGCTCGGGCCTTGGGGTCCCTTGTTCTTGCTGACGGGCATGGGCTGGGGCAGCACTTGCTTGGGCAAACCCTTGAAGAACCAGGCACCGGAGCGCTTCCACACCTGGGGGGGCAGGGCAGGGCTGGCATCTGTGTCCGGGGCGGATCCCGGGGGGTTTCACCCCCCTGTGCCACCCGGGGGCTGCAGCAGGCAGAGGACATGCAAACTCCATACCCCCACCCTGCAGCCTGTCCTGCTCATTAATTGATTAATTAATCTGGCTCCCTGCTGTTTGCAGTGAGAGCCAATCTCTGCCCACAACAGCCTCGCTGACCCCAAGACTTTGTTTTTGACAAATAAATGTCATTTTATATAGAAAACAAGACCATCCTGTAAGAACCAGACTCAAGTAGCTGGGCAAGGCTTAGCGGTGGGGGAGGCCAGACTGACAACACATGGGAGCTTGAGATGGTCCCCTCTGGGAGCCCTGGGGTGGGGACAGGGCACAGGGTGACCCCAAGAGCAGGGACCCCACCCATGGGGCAGGGGGAGCACCTGGGGGGCCACACTCACCTCCCTCTGCTCGCTGCAGATCTTGCAGAGCCAGATGGCGTGGGGGCGGTTGTTGGTGGTCTGCACCCCACACTTGGTGCAGACATTCTGCAGGGAAAGCAAAGCTCTGGGTGGCCACGGGGACACCATGGCAAGGCCCCACCACAGCAGCACCTCCAGGGGGAGGTTAATGAGGGCTGGGTAATGAGTGATCTCTCAACACAAACACCAGTGGGCACAGAAATCCTTGGAGATGTCCCCTCATGTCAGTGTGGAGGGATGTGGGGCTATGGAAACATGTCCCCAAAGACTCAGGTGCCCCCCGGTCTGAGCTGCTCCCCCAGATCTGCCAATAAAACCCTCCCCAAGGGCTGCACTGATGCCCTGTATGAGCCACGTGTGCCAAAGCAAGTTGTCCTGCTTTGCAAACTCCTCCCTTCCTCCCCACACAGAGCACCCTCTGAAACGCCCAGTCCCACTGGCTGCCTATGCAAGGACTCAGAGCCCAACATTCCACCAATGCCCAACATTCCACCAATGCCCCCAGGGAATCACCGAGTTCATCCCTGTGGTTTCAGGTCCTGTGCAGACACCCATCCCATCCCATCCCTCATTTCCTCCCTGCTCAGAGCTGCAGGAGCTCCACTCTGCTGTACCCCCTCACTCACAGGCACCAACCTCATTCCAAATTATCNCGACGCAGGCGGAGCCGCGCGGCCCCAGCTGCTCCCCGCACAGGATGCAGCGGTTCACGCCGTCCCCCAGCACGCTGCGCCGCATGTCCTCCAGCCTGGTCATCAGCCTCCTGCCACAGAGGGGACAGGCAACGTCAGGGAAGGCTGGGGGGTTAAGGTCCTGCTCCTGAGGGGCAGCTGCAGCCTTTGAGATGCTCCTTTTCCTTGTTCCCAAGGAGAGATCCCAAATCTCTGTTGGCGAAGCCCAGCCATGATGATCCCAGTAGAGACTGTCCCCTTCCAACTATGCAACCAGGGGAAAAGACATCCCAGCAGGAAATAACATTCCAGCAGGTCCTTTGTACTCTATATTGCACAGTAATGACACCAACTGATGCAGCCTCAGAGCTGACACCGACCCCACAGACACACAGGAGTGAAAATCCATCCAGGGCAGAACCTCTGCATGGAGCAGTTTGGCATCAGCAGGGCAGCTTTGCCCCCACATGGAAACTTTTCCACCCACGAAGAGCTGCAAGAAAACCTGGAAGGGCCAGTGACTGCCCGTGAAGAGCTGCAGGAAACCCTGGAGGGGCCCTGGTGAGGACTGAGTGAATTACTTGGCTTTCTTATTAATTAAGGAAAAATACTGCCTATAGAGGAAAGTATGGAAATTCTTGAAATGAAATACTAAAAGCCCACTGGAGAACAGGTTATCAAAACACACCTGGTTCCTGCAAAGGCAAACAAAGCCCCCCCAGTTAAGGAAGTTCTGGAAAAGCAGGGCTGGCAGAAGGAGTTTGGGAAGCAGGAGCGAGCTGCCAGCGTCGTACGCTCAGTTAACCCAGAATCCTGGCCCTAAAAATAGCCCGGGAAGGGAAAAAGGATGCATTATTTATGCCATTGAGTGAGGAAGGAGCAGGAATAAAGGAAGGCAGGGAGGAGAAGATCCAAGCCCCCCGGAGAGAGCAGCCCCCGAGGCCGCCATCCCCCCCAGCAGCCTGACCCAAATCTGACGGAGCCGTGAGCAACATCTGGCATGGAACAGACTTTTTCCCACATGTCTGATGACACCTTTGGATTTATGGAGGCTCGGCTGCCAGCACCTCTGAAAGGCTCATAAACCATCCATGAGCTTCCCTCCACACAGGGTGCCTCTGGCTTGGTGTCCAGGCACTTGCAGGATGGCTGGTGTTCCATGGGCTCCAGGGGAAAAGCCTGATGAAGGAACAGCAGTAAGAGGGGGGGGAAATCACGCAGTCCCAGCACGGTTTGGGTTGGAAGGGTCCCTAAAACTCATCCTGCTCCACCCCCCTTGCCCTGGGCAGGGACACCTCCCACCAGCCCAGGTTGCTCCAAGTTCCATCCAACCTGGCCTTGGACACTCCCAGGGATGGGGCAGCCACAGCTTCTCTGGGCACCCTGTGCCAGGGCCTGCCCACCTTCCCAGCCAACACTTCCTTCCTAAAATAAAGCCCTGTGGGAGATGCAGCCTATCCCAGCTCAGGAATTCCTCACTGCAGCCAACAGGAGCATCTCCAAACACTTCACCAGCCACCAAGTCAAGCCCAGCCCAGGGAAGTGGCTCTGTGATTCCACAGACATTATCCAACCAAAGCCACGTTGTCACATCATCCCATTTAGGTGGGAGACACCAGCTCTGCTAAAGCCCCCACTCCAGGCTGGCCGTGTGGAGGTGCCTCCCGAGGGTTCCCAGTGAACCAGCACAGCCCATTCCCAGCAGGGAGCTGGGACTGCTGGGCTGGGTGGGCAGCAGCAGAGCCAGACAGAGCCAGCAGCGGGGAGAAGTCACCGTTTTCACAGTTGCAGTGGCACCAGACAGCAGATGGAGGAGTTCACAAGTTCCTTCATTCTCCAGCGCCTGCAGAGACACCACCACAGGGTCTCTAAATACAGCAATTCTGCTTTGCAGCCCTTCCTTAAAGAATAACCTCCTGGGACTGGGGAGGGGGCATTTGGTGCTTTCCCACCTCATGGAGAAGGTCTCTGCTCACCCAGCTCCAGTGCTGGACAGAGCTCAGAGCAACCTGGTCTAGTGGAACATGGAATGAGATGGTCTTTAAGGTCCCTTCCAACCCAAACCATTCTGGGACTGGCCTGAGAGATGTGACTGTCCCTCCCTGCCCATCAGCACCCACCCTCAGTGCCCTTCCCAAGCTCCATGATCTCCCAAGCTCCCAGTGCCTTCAGCAGAGCTGCCTCATCCCCCACCCTGCAGTATTCCAATAAAAACCTGCAAACTGGCTGCTCCCCAAACGGTTCTTATTTAAATGGAATTAATCCCACCCCACGAAGTGCAGGGGCCCCACCAAGAGCCCCCAACAGCAAACAACCCACAAGATCCAGCTTTTGTTGCAGCACATCATTCCCACCTCACCAGGGGGAACATTTTGGAGGAAAAAAAACCCCTTTCTTTTCCAAGCAGCAAAGCACAAATATCTCCTGCAATTCCCCCCCGGCTGCGCTGCAAGAGCTCCAAGCAAAGCAGCTTCCCGTTGGAAATCTGCAAGCCCAAACAAACTT
This sequence comes from Scytalopus superciliaris, assembly GCA_013400415.1. NCBI lineage: Eukaryota > Metazoa > Chordata > Aves > Passeriformes > Rhinocryptidae > Scytalopus > Scytalopus superciliaris. Next base: position 231,409 of record VXBX01001009.1, read on the forward strand.
ATTATAGAAACTAGAACAAATGGCACAATCAAAGGGATGAAAAAAAAAAAA
>VXBX01001009.1:231498-245633 GCA_013400415.1 Scytalopus superciliaris
AAAAGAAAAGGAAAAAGCCTTTGCATTTCAAGAGATTCATTATTTAGCTGCAAAAATCTCTCCCGGCCTCTCATTTAGCAGAAGCGGCTCCTTAAGTGGTTTGTGGAGCGGTGGGAGAGCTCGGCAGCCAGAACACACACCTGTGGCACCCCCTGCAAGCCAAGCACATTTCCCTAATTAAAACATCCCTTCACCGAGGAGAAATTGGCCTTTTTTTCCCCCATTTAATGTGATTCAAATGCTGCTGAGAGAGAACTGGATTAAAAGCTAAATGTGAAGTCCTGGGGTGAACCTGGCAGAAAGGGCCCTGGGAAAGGGGGGGTCGTGTCGAGACCCCTGGCCTTGGGAAGCTCCTGATCGAGTAATAACTGGGAGGGAAAAGCCCAGGTTTCTTTCCAGCTCCATCCAGAGCCCCTCCCCACAATCTCCCACCAATAACCACGGGAAGCCGTGCTCTTGCCAAGCTTTCTGCCTTCCCCAAAGCTTTTCTCTCCCCTAGATATCATTTCTTTATCATTTTTATTGCCCATAAACCATCTCTCCAGCTCATCCCCCTCCCTCCCACATCTCCAGGGCTTCAGCAACATCTTCCTCACCACTATCTGCCTTTCCAAGATCCCATCCCTCTGGCCTCTGTAGGACTGACTATAAAGAGCAGGAAATATCCTTCAGATTGTTAAAATAGGGGGGAAAAAGCCAAGAGAGGAGTAATTGCAGGCAATGGCAGGGAGCTGGCTCAGCCCAGCCCCCAGAGCCAGCCCTGTGGAGCAGGAGAACATCCATCATCGCCCCAGAAATACGGACTAGTCAGTGATGGGAGCGAGATAGGAGCGGCTCTGTCTGAAATGCTCCACGTGCACCTGAGATAACTGCAATAAACCAGTCCCCTGCTAATATATTAATGACCCAACCCCATAAATATGGTCTGGGAGAGGAAGGCAGCTCCTGCTCACGCTCCAGAGCCTGGAGCAGGCAGGGAAGGGCTCACGAGAGACCTGCAAACACCTGCCATGGCCTGTGGCAGGGACGGGTTCCCACCAGCCCCAGACAGGATGGAACTGGTGGTGGGTTTGTCATTGGGTTTGATGATCTCAGAGGTCCTTTCCCACCTCAGTGATTCCTGGAACTCTCAGTGCTGCAGCGTCAGCGTTTTCTCTCGCACCAGGACCAGAGGGATGTGGAAAGGGACAGTCACTGGAATTAAGTGCTGATGATCCCAGAGACAAGGCTGAGCAGCAGGGCGGGCACACAAGAGTTTGTTGTGTTTAAATATTCATCACCACTCCGAACTTAATGGTAAAGATGTGCTTAATGGGTTTGAAGTTGTGTCAGGGAGGGCATTTAATGCAATAAAAGGGGGTGGGAGAAGGGCCTGATCCATGAGGAACAGCCTGGATCCAGGCATGAGGAACCAGGTGCTCCCCAGCACCACGTGGGAACCAGCAGGGATGGACAGAGCCACCAAAAACCACAGCCATGGCAAAAAGAACCTCGAGCAGAACACAAAGCAGGTCACAAAGTGCCTCCAGAATCAAGCACTGCTTTGCCTCCACGGGGAAATCATATGACTTAAAGGGCTGAATATTAAATTAAGGCTAATTTTAATGGTGTAAAAGAGACAAGAAAAGCAGCCAGGCTACAGATTAAAGAAAACATAATTAAAATCGTGATGGAAAACGAGAAGCAATTTTCCTCCCCTCCAAGGCTGCAGGTAACTAAAGGTAAAGCACCATTTGGGCCTCTCCAGGCTGAGCCCTCACCATGGAGGGCCCCGTGTTTTTTCAGGTATCCCATCCCATGCCTCTGTGCTTGCTGCCTCCTGGGATGTGTTACAGGAGGGCTGGTGTTTTACAGGCTCATCACAACCTTGGAAATAAGAGATGTTTCTTTTTAAGGGGAAAAAAACCCAACTAAAATCCCCCCAAAACTCCAGCAGCACCCGAGCTGCCTCCTGGCCATGAATGAACATCACCTCCCTCAGAGGTTGGCATCTCAGAGACATTTCTGGCTGTGTCCAGCAACCTCCCTGGCCTGCCCCAGCCCCCAGTTCTGTTTGGATGCTGCCTGCACACCGGGCAGAGGAGCTGAGGCCCCGAGAGCCTCCCCCCTGCTGCTGCTCCCCGAGGTTAATGGCTCAATCCCCCGTGGCTCGGGCCATCTGCTCCGGCACCAGCCCGCCAAGAGCAGCCAAATTACAGCACAGTCCTGCTCCTTGGCTGCTCCTCTCGGAGCAAAGGGGACAGGTTGGGACCCCCGGGGAGACTGCCAGGCCACTGCACTTCCAGAGGCCATCCAGTGTCACCTCCCCCCTGGGAGAGGCGGCTCTCCAGAAATACCAGTGTGTAACTTTGGGTGGTTTCAGATCTTCCCTTCAATGCCAAGAGCAGGCTGGAACTCATTAAGCAGCAGAGCAGAGTCGGTGTGTTATTGATGGTACCCAATTATAGATGCATAATGGAGTCAATTAGTGCCTGCAGGTGCTCCTGTGTCAGCTGGGAGGAACAGGCTCCTCCTGGACTGCAGCTGGAGCACCACCACCACCGCCAGAGACAGCATGGGGACCCCCTGAGCACCCGCCAGGCCAAGCAGGGAGGGAGACAGGACAGGAACAGATCCATCCCTGCCAACATGGACCTCTGACCCCTCTGCCCAACAGCTTTCAGCCCCTGTGTCCCTCAACCAAAGGATTATCCTCCTCACCCAGCAGTTGTAAAGTCCTTCACCAGCTCCAGCCAGACGTGCTCTTGCTGTGTCATGTTTAAGGTGATTTCAGCTCCTATTTATCCTTCTCTGTGCCATGAGACAATAGCCCAGCCAAAAAAAAACCCCACACAGTGTCCCTGTCCTACAATCCTCATCAGCAACCAGCTCATGCATCCCACAGGCTCCATCCACCCTCGCTGCTAAAAATACTCCTTCACTGGATTAATTTGAGCTGGGTTTGACACAAAGTCCAATTCCACAGACAACATCTCAACAAGCAGCATCGATTTGTTCCCAACCTGGCTGAGGTGGGATGGAGGATCCAGGAGAGGGGACACAAGAGGGCAGGACATGGAGGGGACTAAACTGGGAGAGCCATCAGGCATGAGGAGTCTCATGAGCAGCCAGCACCGGCTGTGGGATCCATGACTGCTCAAGGCTCAGATGTAAAGCTCAAATGAATCCCTCAAACACATCCACTTACTGAGACAACTCCAAATATTTACCACATATTCCCCCTTTGGAAGGCACACCCACTCCATGGGAGCTATTCCTTCTGTTAACCAAAACCAGTGTTTTCATGGAATAATAGAATGGTTTGGGTTGGAAGGGACCTTAAAGCCCCCCCAGTGCCACCCCCTGCCCTGGGCAGGGACACGTCCCACTATCCCAGGTTGCTCCAAGCCCCGTCCAACCTGGCCTTGTACACTTCCAGGGATGGAGCAGCCACAGCTCCTCTGCACAAGTTTGAATGAATCTCTTTTTCCCCCTCCTTACAGGAATAGAAAATCCCAGGAGCAGCTCGCAGGAGCGGCCTGTCGGACCGAGGGACATCCACACCCGCTGCCTCCCTGCCAGGGGCCAGCCCGGCTAACCCAGATTATTTTGTAACATAAGGAGCTCTCCTGGATAAGGTCCGAGCAGCTCCCGAACGGCTGATGCCGTACGAGACTGATCCGGGCGCTGTCCCACATTTCTGGAGCTGAACATCCCCCAGAGCTCTTGTTGTGCAAGCCAACAAACACAAAGGGGCTGGCACGGCTCCCGCCGCGCCTCCTCGCATCGCGGGAGGGGAATCGGCTGCGGCGCCACATCCGCCAGCATTCCCGGCTCCCGAGCCCCCAACCCCGCTTTCCAGGGGTGGGGATGAGCCGCCCCCCTCCCAGGCGGCCCGCAAAGGCGAGGGGGGTGCTCTCCGCAGGCTGGCACACAGCTGCAGGGTGCAGGGTGAACGTCTCCCCCCTCCCTGCCGAGGGTGATTTATGCCTCATCCAAAGAGCATCACGTTCGAGAGTAATTCGTACAGGGCTGCAAAACGGGCAAAGCCGGGGAGGTGCTGCTTGTAAGCACTTTTTGGGCATGAATCACCACCATTCATAGCTGCTTTCACCTGGTTTCTGCCAAAAAAATCGGGAAAGGGAAGCGCTGCGTGTTGTAAAGAGAGGGGATGCCAAGCTGGGGAGGCACCTCGAGCCCCAGCAGTGAGAACAACCTCTGTCAAGGCAAAAGCTGCCCAGGCTGTTCCCAGAGCCTCCTACCCAAGGAGTTCTGAAAAACGAGTACATAAATCCACCACTTTGGAGGCCCCGGGGTGCAGCTGGAGCCCCCCATGGCTGCACCACAAACACACTCAGTATGGAAATGCCATTAAGGGACAGCAAAGCTTCCCCAAGATACAAGAGGGGCTTTGGCATTCCCAGAGCAGTGGAGAGCACAATTCCTGCCTGGGCCTGAGTAGATTCCCTCCAAGGGGAAAAAAAAAAATGCCATTAATGCTTAAGTTCAGCTCCTCTGTAAGGAAACCAGGAGTGATGCCTGACAGACAGATGATGGAGATCCCCTGCAGGAAACCAGCCCTGGCAGGGCCAGTTGATACCTCGTTACCATTATTTCACCTGGCACCCTTGCCCAGAAAGGATAGAGAGGCAGGAAAGCAAACACGGGCACTTCTGACCCTCTGAAAAGGCACAAGGGATGCCCCCAGCACCCATCAGTGGTCGTGGGCGCTCCAGGACCCCCAGGAGCTGGTCCCAGCACATGGCCAGCCCTGAGCATCACTCAGACCCTACTGAGCCTCAGAGACAACCTCACTTCAGGGTGGCAGGAGGGACTAACCACGGGGATGGATCCACCACCCCCCTCCAGCCCCGTATCCGTGTTCCCAAACCAAGCCTAAACCCCTCCTGGCAAGCCATGGCTTTGCCCACACTCACAGGGGCTCAGCTTCCTGGACAGGCAGCTTCACAAAACGAGATGTTATTAATGATGCCTTTCAGACTGAAAAGCACGGGGTGACAGCACAGCTGCCTGTCCCAGAGCGCCGTGGCCCAGGGAGCAGCAGCGGCTCCGGGAGCAGCTCCCTCCCCTGCACGCAGGTTCCTCCTGGCCGAGGCCCAACGATCCCCCGCAGGCTCCGTTCGGGAGAAACACTGCAGTGCAGCAGAGCTGCTTCCCAGGAAAGCAGCCAAGCAGGAGCTTCCTCCCGTGTGCCTCTGGATCCTGGGGAGCCGCCGGAGCGTCCCCGGCGCCGCCTTACCCGATGCGCTCCTGCTCCATCTCCTCCATCTTCTCGGCGCGGGCGATGACGCGGTTGATGATCTCCTTCTCCTCGTCCGTCAGCTCCTCGCCCTTGCGCTGCCGCTCGGCCTGGCCACCCCAGCCCGGGGGCACCCTGTGGGAACAGGGAGTCAGCCATGGGCCACACGTGTGTGTGTGGGGGAAACAGCCAGGCACCAAGTCCCGAACCCAAAAGTAGGGATAGGACATCACCCCGTCCCCCAAGCCCCTTCTGGCTGCAACTCCCCACCCTGCTTGGAAGCTCTTATCGCCCATTTTGTGGAGGGGTTTGTGTGGAAACACTTGTTTCATATGGACAAAAAACTCCTTTATAGAAACATCCTCATTATTTCCACGTTTCAAACCGCACAGCTCCCTTTGCAGGCTCCTCTCGGCTGTGGAACAGCAGGTTTGCAGCGAGCCGGGGACCGGGGCGATGGCGCGGGAGTGGGTGGGGATTTTTTGGGAACATTTCACCAACCATGGGAGTGTTTCCTCCTCTAACATCATTTCCAAGGATCCTTTCGCCCAGCCTGGGCGCCAGGCAGCGCTAACCTGGTGACAGGGTAACGTCTGCCACTCAGAGGGAACACCACAGGAGGCAAAAGGCAGATGTTCCTCGCACCCTCATCTTTCTGCTCATCTAAAAACCTTCCCTGGGTTTTCAGGACAGACTCTCACTGTCCTGAACCTTAAATTCATCAGAAGTCTATGCAATGCTTCCCAAACTTAGTTTTTGGGGGGATTTTTTAGCATCTCAAGGTCTTTCCTGTCCTCTCAAGGCCATCAGAGTAGGAGGTAAGGAGGAATAAATTCAAAAAGTGCAAGGGAGATACTTACTGCTCCTTCTCACTGCTGGGAGGCACAGGGAGAGAGAGGGAATACGGATTAGGNCATCCCACAGCCCCCCGGTCACCTGGCTCGGACAGACATGGTCCTGTCGCTGGGGCACATCCACCGGTCGGAGCCGCCGCCCACCACGGCGTCGGTCATCGCCCGCCCCGCGGGCAGCCGGGCACTCACCCTGGCACACCAGTGCCCTGAGGACAGTCACCACCTCGGCACAGCAGGGATGCCAGTCGCTGTGCTCCCAGACAGCGGCGGTGCCACCCAAGGGAACCTGGAGCCTTCAGTCAGACTGTTGGGGAAAAAAACACATAAGAAAAATCCCCAAACTCGCAGCGGGAAGAGCTTTATTTTTGGCACTAAGAGGATTTGGGGCAGGAACGTTCCTTTGGTGGCTGTCTCGGTGCTGTGCATGAGACACAGGATCCCACAGGCACCCCCTCCTGGGAGGCAGCGCAGCCACGCTCGGCGAGGGTGTAATTAATGAGATACCCAACCTCACATTAATTATGAGGCTTCAGAGCTGGGAGGGAAGGAAGGGGCTGTTCCCTTTCAGAGAGACTTTCTCCCCCAAACCCAGCACATCTCGCTGTCCTTCCCCAAACCACATTCCCTTTGGAACAAAACTCCTCCTTTATCGTTTACTGAAGGTTTTGCCAAAGGGATCCAGGAGAGGCACTGAGGGAGGACATGGCAACAGACCCAAACACCGTGGTCTGACCACTCACCTCTAGAGGTTCATCAAGAAAGGGTTCTTCAAACCCTTCTCCTTTCAGCAAAACAGGTACTTTTATTAAAATACAAACTGATGTCAAATCCACAGCCTTGGTGTTGGGTTATTCCCATTTTTTGGAGGTGTTTTACCCTTCCACCCAGCACTCCTATGCCCTGCATGGGGATGGCAAAGCCCAAACTGCTGCTGCCCAGCATCACCCATGGCACAGGGATGGATCCATCCATCCCACTGTCTCTCCTGAGGGAAAACCAGTGATTTTATGGAGGGTGATCCCCTCGAGCAGAGCAGTGTCCCCCAAACCCAGCCCAGGGCAGGATCCACCCCCCCTGCACGGTGCCAGGGGTGCTGTGATGACACTGCCAGTCACTGTCCCAGCTGGACCACCCTCAGGATGGCCCCAAGGGCAGAGGGTGCAGCTGGGGGGACCAGGGGTGGCATCACCCACAAGATATCACTTGGAAAGGGAGAAACTCAGGACAAACCTCCCTTCACAGCCCTTAAGGTGGGAATAAAGGCAAAGACAATCCTCCATCAAGGCTTTGCTGCAGCACAAGGCTCAGGATACAAACCCTCCCTTCCTGAGGGCCTCCAGCCCACAGGGGCAGGATTTTTAGCTCAGCTCCTTCCCACCCCCAGGTTTTCCCTCATCCATCCCCTCCATGGATGGGGGTACCAGTGGAGACACCCCAGCAACAGCCTCCCACCTGCATCGCTCACAGCACCTGCATTTGAATTGCCTCCCCTGCCTGCAGCAGAGCTAAAAACCACACAGCCCCTCCAAAACCCTCTGCAGAGCCTGGCTGTGGGTGAGGAGCTTCTCCCAGCCCATGAGCCAGTAATCTCCCCATCCTGCTGCTGTGGATTCCTCCCTGCCTGGAAGGGACCCCTTGGCCATCCAGGTCCCAGCACCAACCCCAGCATCCCAGATCTGCCAGTGCATCCCAGCAAGAACAGCCCTCAGCCCAAACTGGTAAATGCACCTTTGAAGGGCCCAAAGCAACTCCAGCAGAACTCCAGAGGCACTGGGGAACTTGCCCCAAGGGGAAAAGGGAAAACAAAGGGTTTGCAAACACACCCCACTGAAACCATGAGCTCCAAGCCTTGAAAAAACATAAAACTTTCCCAAAAGGGGAGGAAAAACATCATTCCCATCACCCACTTCCTGCTCTGCAATTTTGCAGGGGTTTCTCCCTCGCTCCCTGAGGAGTCAGAGACTGGAGGCTCACCTTGGCTTCTCTGGAAACTTACGTACATGTGAAAATATTTTTGGAAGAAAAGGAGAAGTGAAGCACGTGGGTAATTAGTGCTCCGCTGGTTTCACACAGCGCCTATTCCTGTGCCAAACCAGAAGGCTCTGATTAACAAGGTCAGTTAAATAAGCAAATTGTTCATTTAAGTCCCCACCGCCACCTCCACAATCCGCAGTGCTGCAGCAAATTCCCGCTGGGAATGCCCAGCCAGAGGGTCTCGTGGGGTGCGCCCAGGGTTGCCAGCGGGTCTCGGGCAAGGGGCACCACCACGATGCCAACACCCATTTCGGGGGGTATGGGTGGACAAGGGGCTTGCCCAAGGCGGTGTGGAGCAGGAATGTCCAGCCCAGCCCTGCAACAGGGGGAAACCAGTGGAAAATCCCTGTTTTCTTTCCCTGGCAAAGAGCATAAAGTGATCACCAGCACCGAGCACCGGGGAGGAAAACTCCTTCCCCCAGCTAGAACTTTCTGCTAAGAATAGAGAAGCCACGAGCGTTTCGCTTTGTTGCGGATGGAGCGGAGCCCGGGGACAGCTCCTGAAGGAATTCACAATCCCTTCCTCCGCCTATAAATAATAGATTTGGAAGATCTACTTTGCATTACTTCCAGCAACTACCCTCGCTTGCCCTACTGCTTGGTTCTGCATTTTTAGCACATGGTGGAGAACAAAATAACAGCTCTCGGTGGCTCTTCCCCCCGCCAGATCGGCGCTCCCGAGCCACAGGATGTGGCCCATCCGAGGGCTGATCGATGGGTCACAGCAGGGTTCAGTTAATGAAATGGAAATAGCCCAGCCTAGGAGGTTGCCAAGCCTTCCCAGGGTTTGGCTGACCCCGGAGGGTCCCGGACCTGCTTCCCCCTGCTCTGGGATGAGCCGGGGCGTGAGGAGCTCTCTGGTGATGCTGGAGGGAGGCGGCAGCTCCGCCGGCGCCGGCACGTCCGGGCCAGAGCCAGGAATAGCAGTGAGGTCTTAATTTGTGGCCTCAAGGAAGGGCCACATGACTCCAATCACGCCGCTCCGGTACTTCTGTGTGACGGAGCCCACGCCCGGGATCCTGCCCGGACAAACCGGCACTGAGCGCCTTGCGTGGCTCCCGCCGCCTCTCCCGTCACCGCCGCTCGCTCCGAGCCACGAGGTGCCAACTCTGGGCGCATCTCCAGCACCCAAACCCTGACAGAGGCAGCGCCAGTGACCAGCAGGGCCCTCTGACCCTCCAGCGTTCTTGGGCAAGCAGTTAAAGGCAGCAGGAGCCCCACGGCACGAGCCCATCCCGCCCCACGGCAGCAGGGACAGCACGGAGCTGCTGCTCCCCCAGGCAGGACCCAAAGCCACCCACAGAGAGACCCCCCTCACACCACCTCAGCCTCCTGGAAATGACAAAGCAGGGCAGAAATGGGAGACGTTCAGTATTTTGCAGGCTCCCAGTGCAACAATCAGGTTTTTACGGTGAGCTCAACACTTCACACTCGATGCCTGCAGAGATTGTCTCCACCAGCAAAGACACTGACACAGGCAACCTATTTCTCCAGCCTTCTCAGCTCTGCAATGCAGCTTTCTTAAATATTGAATAAGTCTGCTGCTCTCCACCACCTGCCAGTGCCAATGATGAGGTAATTTTTGCATTGACAAAGCCTAATGCGATTAATCTGGTTTGAAAGGAGCAGGTTTTGGGGCTCTTCCATTCACTGGGAACACACTGGCAGACACAGCTCTGGCAGCAGCCAGACCCCAACCAACCAACCAACCCAAAGCACTGCTCTGCTGCCAAGTGGGAGATTATTGCTGTGTGCCAGCAGCAAACAGGAGGGTTTGGGCCTGAATGGAGCCCAGTGGGACCCTCTGCTGGGCCGGTGGGGTGTGCACTCTGGCACGGGAGTGGATTTACACTCCGCGTGTGGAGATGGGGATGGGAACGGCAAAACAGGATACGAAGATGGGATTGCCCGATGAGGCTCCTCTGCCTCTTTCCCAAGGAGAAGAGGGACATATTTTAGGGTGAAAAGTGCCCACTGGGACCCCCCAGCTAAGCAGGGAGAGGAGCAAATGTAGGAGCCAGGATGGAACTGTCTCCTCATCCCTCAGTGTCCCCAAACACCGCGTTTGGCTGGAAGTCTCTCCCAGCTCACGAGGACATTCGCTGCCATCTCACAACTCCATCAGGGGCAGATCCTGCCTTCTCCAGCTCCAGGCCCGCACTTGGCACTCAGGAAGGTCTGCAAACCACAGGAGACCCCAAGTCCCAACCAGACACCTGGTACAGACACAACACCCCACATTCAGCTCTCAAAATCCAGGCTCTTCCCCTCCCAGTACAAGGGATTTGCCCAGTGCACACCTCACCTGCAGAGGGGCTAAAAAGGGGCAGAAATAGCCCCCAAAGAGCTGCTGGAGCATCTGTGTAACACTGCAAGGGAATCAGAGAGCACAGGGAGGCCAGCAGGGCCCCACACACCAAAAACCCCTCAAATCCCCACATTCCATCATTTGTCTCATCTCACATGCCAGTTGTTTTAGAAGGTTCAGGCAAAATTGGGCTCCTGCTTTATGGAACAGCCCCCTTTGGAGGCTTTCCCTTGAGAACAGAATGGAGGGAGGCAGAGCTCACGGGCACAAGCACTGCTTGGCCTGGAGCTCCCCTGGACACCTGGAAAAGTCCAGGATCAGGGCACAGAACAGCAGGACAGTCTCAGATGAAGCACCAGGTGACACACAGGACACACTGTCCGTGTTCCCACAACAGACCAACAGTGCCACAAGGTGGGCTCAGACTCTGGGCACCTCAACCACCTTATGGCAAAGCCAGGGGTCCTGGGAACGACCCAGAGCCAGCAAATGGCAGACCTGATGTCATCACATCCTTCAGCCCCACACCAAACCCCTGCAGGGAACAGCAGCCCTGCAATTCCTGAGCCACCTTTGATTGATTAATTAAAGCTAAAAGTGACAGCCACATTCCCAGGTGGCAGCAACCCACAGACAGCAAAGGCAAAGCAGTGGAAATCCTGGCTGTTCCCTGGTGTCCNCCCAGGGCTGCCCCTGCCAGCCCTGCCCTCCAGCTGTATCCACACCACAGCACCCCAGAGTCCTCCTCAAGGCCATGCCTGTGCAGCCTTCAAATTCCCACAAGGTGTTGAGAAATGCCTCTTTATCCCCTCCCCCTTAATTCCCAGCTCCCCGTCATCCTCCAGACAAAGCTCCATCCCAAGGCAGCCGAGCAGCAACGCGCAGTCAATTTTATTTAAGCAGCACGTTGACATTTCCTCCAGCAGCTCCTTCACAAACCAAACACTGTTATGATGCTGTCACCAGGATTTACTCCCCTTGATTAATTACAGGAAAGACAACGGTAAAAAAAAATAAAATTCATCGTTCCTGGGTTGATCCAACTTCGCCGTGGCTGCCAGAGCTGGGGGTCCTGCCCGTGCCCTCACTCCTTGTGCCACCCAGAGCTGCTCCAGAGCTGCTCAGCAACAGATAAATCCCTGCACGGCCCCAGCACACGGAGCTGGCACTGCACCCTCCATGGCCGGGAGAGGGACAATGGCAGAGCCACCAGGAGGGCCCAGCCCCGGCAGAGCCACCAGCACAGGGCCCCTCACACAGCAACAGCCCTGAAGGAAGTTCAGCACTGGGGAAGGGCTGGGAAGCACCAGCCAGGTGTGCTTGGAGGTGGCAGGTCCTGCTCACTGTCCGAGGGTTCCCAAAGGTGGTGACAGTCCCCACACAGGGCCACAGTGTCACAGCCCAGGAGCAACAGTAGGGGTGGCACCCCCGGAGCAGGACGCTCAGGGGGGCAACCCCACCCTCCTTGTGGGATGCCCAGGCTGGGGCAGAGGAGCCACGTGGAGCCAGGCCCCCCACACCAGGCTGTGCAGAGGGATCCCACTGGTGGGGAGGGGATCCCTCTGGCACCACAGCCCAGCCCTCCACTGGGAGCAGCACGGGGCCACCCAGCTCAACATCTGCACCACCCTGGCCTCCCAGTTCACCCAGTCACCGACCACAGCTCCTCTCCCTCCCCAAGCACCCTCTAGTTCCAAGCAGCCAGACCTGCTCCGCAGCACCAACACGGCAGCTCCACAGCAGAGAGTCCGTGCCCACCTCCCGGGGCTGCAGAAGGGAAGCGCTGCCTCCCCCACGTGAACCTTATAAACCATCACGGCCTCCCCCCGGCCACTGCCCAGCTCAACGAGGATGTGGGAATTAATCAGTCTGGCCTTGGGGAGCAGCGCCCTCCTCCCTTCCCAGACCTTGAGTGCTCGGCTGGGACCACCTGGAGCGATTCATTACTGTTATCACTAATTGGCAGTGACTGCAGTGCCATCGTCACCGGGCTGTGGGCAGGAGGAAGGCACCGAGCCAGGGCCACCAGCGAGCTGGCAGAGGGTCACCGCTGCCAGCACGGCCCCGGGGACCATCTCATTTTCATCTCCCAGAGAAAGTCCTTCAAAACTTAAGCGCAAAAAGAAGCTGTGTCCCCTCACCCTCCCTCGGCGGTTTTCCTCCCCGTGCCCTTCCCGAGCCAGGGAATGTTTAACACCGGCACACGCGTCCCACGCGGCCCCGGAAGCGCAGCAGAGTCCTGCAATGGGCTCCTGGCTGCAACCCTCGCTCCAAAGGCTGCTCCGCACCAAAAAAATGGGCTTTTCCCACATCCCGCACGTTTTCTGGCTCTCCTGGGGAGCCAGGGCAGCGCTCGGCGAGTCCGCCGAGGAGGAGGAGGCGGCAGCGAGAGGGGCACGGCGTTGGCACCCGGGGCTGAGCAGGGCTGGTGGTCCGGAAAGCCCACCGGGCAGGAGATGGCAAAGAGCTCCCACCGCACCGCCCGGCGATGGCTCAGCCCTGCCCGGGGCTGCTGCGGGCGAGCAGCGCCCACCCCGCGTTCCCTCCCGGGGCATCCCAAAAAAGTGCCCACGAGAGGCTACAGACATTCCCAGCCCCGCGGCTCCATGTCCCCCAGGCTGATGCCCCCGGAACCCCCGAGGCAGATCTCCTGAGTCAGCCCTCCAGCAGCAGCGAGCAGCTCGTTCAGTCCCTGCCGGATGAATGATGCATCATCAAATAAAGCCCAGTGTCACAACATTAACAATATTTATTTTCAGGCTAAGCTGCAGCCTGGGCTTTTGATACCAGTAATTAAAGCAAATGGTTCATCTGTTATCAGCTCTGCATCCCTGGAGCCAACTGTCCGTGTTTTGAAGCTCTGTGATATCTTTTTTTTCTCGCAGCCTCGCGGGAAGGGGGGGATGAGGTTGATCCACACACACTTCCAGGATCCCGGGAGGAGTGTGGCATGGCCCGAGCCCAAAGCAGAGCCGGCCGGGGCAGCCGCCTTGCTCAGAGCTTTTTCAGCAGTGAAATGAAGGAGTGTTAAATGAACAAATTGCTGCTCCGGCTTAGACCTGAAACCAGAATTACTCGAAGACAGCAGCAAGAGAGAGAAGCGGGTCCCTTTCCTGAAGGAGCCCATCCCTGGGAGCAGCAGCATCCAGAGCAGCCTCAGCCTCATTTCCGAGGGGGCTGCTTTTGCCACCCGGAGGTTCCAGGCTACTCCAGAAAGGTTTTTAATGCCTCCTGCACCACTCTTGTCCATCCTGGGAAAGGACCAGCAAAGGCACCTGCCAAAGCCCTTGCACCAGCCCTGAGCTGGGCAGCGATGCCCTTCGAGAACCCCAACGGGGAGCGGAGCACCCCAAGTGCCCCCGCAGCAGGGCCAGGTCACCCCCTGTGCCCCGCTGCTCTCAGGGGGCTCAGCCCTTGGTGCCACCGCAGCTCCCGCTGGGCACACTCCGGGGACAGGGACAAGAGCCGGTTCGGGGGGCTTCAAACTCCCCCAAATGCCCAACACACTTCAAAGTTGTCCACACGCCGTGAGGACCAGCAGCAGCAGCCAGAGCCCTCCTGCACCCGCACCCACGGGCGATGCCAGCCCCACACACAGCCAGGGACCCCCCCACCCGCACCCACGGGCAGTTCCAGCCCCACACACAGCCAGGGACCCCCCCACCCGCACCCACGGGCAGTTCCAGCCCCACACACAGCC
>VXBX01001009.1:246138-267447 GCA_013400415.1 Scytalopus superciliaris
CTGGGCGCTGCGCGGCTCCGGAGGCAGCACTGCGGAGCAGCGCGGGGCGGCGCGGGGAGGGGACACGGGAGGGGGCGCGGGGAGGGGACACGGGAGGGGACACGGCCGGGGCCGCCCCGCTCGGCGCCCGCCCCGGAGAGCCGCCCCCAGCCCCCCTGTGGTACCCCCCCTCCCGCAGGCGGCTGGAGAGGGGGGCGGCAGCGGGACCCCCCTGCTCATCCTCTCCCCAGTCCTGCTGTCATTCTTCCTCCTCATCCTCAACCCTTTCTCACCCTTTTCTCCCATCCCTTCTCCCATCGCACCCCATCCTTGACCACTGCAGGCTGAGGGAGGGGATTCTTCCCCTCTTCTCCGCTCGGGTGACATCCCAGCCTGCAGTGTTGCATCCCGCTCTGGAATGCTCAGCACAGGAAGGACATGGAGCTCCTGGAGTGAGTCCAGAGAGACACAAAGATGCTCTAGAGGCAGGAGTCCCTCTGCTCTGGAGCCAGGCTGGGAGAGCTGGGGATGTTCCCCTGGGGAAGAGAAGGCTCCAGGGAGACCTGAGAGCCCCTTCCAGTGGCTGAGGGCGAACGGCTTCCCACTGCCAGAGGGCAGGGATAGATGGGCTATTGGGAAGGAATTCTCCCCTGGGAGGGGGGGCAGGCCCTGGCACAGGGTGCCCAGAGAAGCTGTGGCTGCCCCAGCCCTGCGAGTGTCCAAGGACAGCTTGGAGCAGCCTGGGCTGGTGGGAGGTGTCCCTGCCCATGGCACGGGGTGGAACAGGATTAGCTTTAAGGTCCCATATTCCCCACCTGCAGCACTCCCCAAAAGCTGTGGCATCTTCCTGCCCCTCCCAGTTCCTGATTACTGCGGGTCCCACAACTCGAATCTTTGCCTGGGTCACCCTAAAGACCACCCTGAGCCCCAGGCACAGGAGGCACCAAGCTGCCTCTGGCCAAGCTCTGCTCAGACCTTGGAGGGAGGAAAGTTCCTCATTCCTCCAGCTGGATTTCCCCACTTTTATATCAACTATTTTCACCCAGCTGCACATAAGCCTCTCATGAAAACCCTACTTTTTCAGAATTTAAAAAGAAATCCCTAAAGAGACAGAAATCCTTGAAGGATGGAGCGTGTTCCTGCCTTCAGCAAGCAAAGTATTCCACCACTCGAGGCTGAGTGTTGATTGGCATCATCTAAATGCTTGATGGACACCTCCCTCTCCTGCAGGCCCAACTCGGTGCTTTTATTTAGCAAAAGAATTCCTCGCTTATGCAAAGTAGTTGGAGAGAGGAAGGCAGGACTTTCAAGCTGATCTGTCTTGACACCTTCCTCAGAGATTCACAAGAAGCAGCAAATTAAAATCAGCTCTAAACCCGGCTTTCCAGCGAGGGAAAAAGCAACACCTGCCGCTCTCTGTTCTCAGTACCTGGCACTTGCACACTCCTTTTTTTAGCCCATCTTCTAAAATAAAAGAGCCCGTTTGATTTTTTTTTTTTTGATTTTTTTTTTTTTTGGGTGGGGGATTAGAAATCCGTTTTGGCAGTCTGGCAGATCCTGCAGCAGATCAAAGCAGAGGGGATTATTTATTTATTTCCTGCCTGGTTTATTTTTACGCTCCCCAGCCCTCTAGTTCTCCAGGAATTGCTGTGTTTCCTTTGGGAGCTGACTGAGCACGGAGTTACCATCTCTGTTTGAGCCCAGAGCTGTCCTGGCTGGACTTGGATGGACCAGCAGATCCTCCTGGATGCTCAAGCTCAAGTGCAGAGGCAAAAATCCTGGGAGTTGGTAGGGCTGGATGCAGCTCCGGCCCATGGGGGCAACATGCTGCTTTCAGTGGGAATAACTGAAGGATAAACCCAATTTCATGGCTGCAGACAGTCCTGGGGTCAAATCAGCACCAGATCCAGCCCTGGAGGCAGCAGGGCCGGACTCTGCCTCACCTGCAGCTGCTTCCCATCCTTGGATGCAGCTGGGGATGGGGATGGGAGCCAGGGAGAGAGCTGGGGGTGGAGATGTGCATGAGGCTGGGAATGAAGTCAGGGATAGAGCCAAGGACTGAGCCAAGAATAGAGCCAAGGATGGAGCTGGGGATGGTGCCAGGGATGGAGCTGGGGGTGGCATCAGGGCTGAGGCTGGGAATGGAGCTGAGATGGAGCCAGGGATGAGGCTGGGAATGGAGCACTTCCCAGCAAATGGAAGCACCAAACCCAGTCCTGCTGACTCAGCCGTTGCCAACCCTGCCCCTCTGCTGAGATGCTGCGGGAGGAAACCCCTCCCCTCATTTACAGCACAATTAGTCGCATCTAATTGAAGCCCAGGACAGGAGACAGAGAGCAACGAGCCAGAGCCAGGCCCGGATTATCCCTCTGGTGTCTGCAGAGTCAGGCACTCCGAAGGGAAAAGGAATCTGAGCTTTATAAAACAATTTTTCTTCTACTTTTTAATTAAGATTGAAAGTGGTCCAGTGGAAATCTATAAACCCTCAGAGCTCAAGCACAGACAAACTCTGAATAACACCTGACTGGTGCAGGGGGAAATAAATCAGCAGCACATCAGGCCCTCCCCACGCAGCTCCAAGCACGGTTGCACGGGTTAAATTAAAAGGATTTATGGCAGCTTGAGTGCCCTGGAGAGCATTTTTCACTCCTGTAAATCACTGAAGGCTGAGCTGCTCCACCCTGAGCCGGCCTGGCTACGGATCCCAGTGGAGCTCCCTGGGATGTGGCAGCAGGAATCGTGTTGGGTGCCCATCACACCCCCCCAGGGGCTCCAGTGTGACTTGGTTCTGTGATACACAAGAGAGAGGGGAAAGGACCCACCTCCCATCACCCAAACCCCACAAGCAGCTGCCCAGAGCAGCCCCTCGCTGTGGGTCACGCTTTGGGAAAGAGGTGGAGGAGAAAAGAGGGACAGGAGGATGGAGAAGGGATGCTGGGCACCAGCCTGAGCTCTCCGGGCAGCAGGACAGAGCCTGAATCCAGGGAGGTTATCCCAGCCTTTGAGGGCCTCCTTTTTCAAGGAGAACCCCCCCATACCAATACTTAGGCTGGAGCAGCAGCAAAGCATCCCTTGGCCTCTCCCTCCGGACCCGCCAGGGATGCAGCCCCATCCACATGGTTTCATTAACACCTCGAGCCCACTCCAGCCCACCCTCCTGCCAGCTCTGAAAATAACCAGGCAGGCACAAAGCAGAGGAGACAGCCTTGATTAATCCCCCCAGATAAAGTGCTGGAATTAAAAAAAAAAAAAGACACGGAAAAGGAAAGGCAAGGAAATTTTCCCCCTTGATTCAAGTGCTGGGATGTCACAGGGGAACCAGCTGCTCCAAGGGCTGCGGTGGGGATCGTCTCTCCTGGAGAGGCAGAGGAGCAGCAGCACCTTGGGAGGATGCCAGCACGTTTCTGACCACCCTCAGCCTGTCAGCCCTCTCGTCCCATCCCTGCCAGAGATGCATCCACAGCTTGGGGGCTTCAGCATCCCACCCCACTTCCACCCATCCCAGGTGGAAATCCCCCTCCCCAGCGCACTTCCCATGTCACCCCAGAGGCAGAGAAACCCCCAGGGACCCCAAGTCCCTGGGCAGGACTCCCATGTCCCCCTCCCCGTGGTGGCACAGGCAGGATCTGGCCCAGCAGGGCCCCAGCAGTGCCACAGAGCCCTGAGCTCGGCAGGCCCAGCTCACTCCTGCTGGCAGCTCATTACACTCTTTTAATAAGATATGTGCTAGTTTTACATTCATTTCTCATTGCTGATAACGCTCTGTCCTATATAACTGCACTATTATCCTTGGCGAGGTGAGGGGAAGAATATATTTCCTAAAAGACTGCCTGCATTAATTTTGCAGTAAGTGCCATAAAAGATTTAATCTGCAGCTCCTCTTTTGTTAATGGGATTAGTATAACTTATTTACTGATTTAATTAATTGGCATGTCTTCCACTCGGTTGAGAACGGCGTTTCAGAAACTCGCTGGTTTGAGCCGAGGCGGCTGCCCGGGCGCCGTTTCATGGCGGAGCCTGCGGAGGGCACGGACCTGGGAGCCTTAAATAATTGAAACCATTTCCGACAGCGCGTTAAAACGAGGGGAGGAAGGAGCTCCATCTCCCTCCCCGCCCGGGAGCGCAGAGCACCAGCCGTGCCACCCCATTGCTGGTGTCCATCCCATGCCAGCTGTGCCCGTGACACCCTCCAGCGCCGCGAGGGACTCGCGGGGGTGGTTGGAGGGACCTCCTTCAATCCCACCCGCTGCCTCCTCACAAACACAGGGCTGTATCCAGTTATCCAGCCCTGATTCCCGGCGGGCCGGGGTGCACACGGGAGGGTCCCGAGGTGCCACCCCGGGCCCGGGGGGCGCGGCGCCCCCCGACACCTCTCGCATGGCTTTATTTAGGTCACCCTGTGCTCGGCAGCCCCGCTCGCGGCGGGGGAGGTTGGACTTCACACTCTTGCTCTCGGAGCTGCTTTTCTAGGTCACCAACCCACAGCGGTGTATTAAAATAGAGCCTCTCCCCTCCCCACCGCCGGGCCGTGGGCTGCTGCGCTGCCCGGGCTGTGCCAGCCGCCAGCCGGAGGGGAAGCGGTGCCAGGGGGCGGCTGCAATCCCTGCTCCGGCTTGGGAATGCCAGGGTAGGGGGGGCAACGCTGTGCCCCCGAAACAGCCAGCTCCGAGGGAAGCTGCAGTGGGCACAGCGAGATGGCCCCGTGCTTGGGGACATGTGGATCCATCAGCCCCGCTCCCGGCTCCCAGTCCAGGCAGGAGGCAGAGGGTGCGGGGCTGGGATTTGGCTCCTCAGCTCACCCCTGGCACCCACGGGGCACACCCAAAGCCACCAGCAACCGTCTCATCCAAGGGGTTATTTCCCCTCAAATCCCGCAGGATGCCTGGGGGCGCAGCTGTCCCCAGCCTGGCAGCCCGTGGGTGTCACCTCCGTGTCCCAGCCGGCCACCAGGGACAGCCACAAAGGGATGCCAGCCCGGGAGGTGCCAGTTCTGCTCCATCTGCACTAATGAAGTGCGAGCCAAGGGCGATGTCCAGGGAAGCGGCCGCATTCCCAGCCGGACAGAGCCCTGGAAGCGCTGCCCCCGGGGGGAGGTGGCGGCTCCGCTCCGGAGCAAAGCAGCATCACCCCGCTGCCTTCATCTCCCTCCCCGGCAGCTTCCAAATGGAAATTTTACAGTGGGAAAGAAAAGCCCGGCCCGGCAGGTGCCTGCTGGCTCCCCAGCCCGGCTCCAAGAATATCCTCCCGTTCTGCCAGCCCTCGGAGGCAGATTGGAGCCGGCGGCTCCCCCTGCCCTCCCCTGCCCGAGCGGCGCACACACCGCGGGGAGGAGGCAGAGGCTGCTCGGGCGGTGGGGCCAGGAGGACCAGGACACCGTGACACTGCTCTCCGGGAATGCCAGGGCTGGCCCGGAGCTGGATCAATGGAATTAATACTCTCCTGGTCTTTCCAGATAGTGGCGACCAGCTGTGGGTTGTTACCCTGTGCAGGGGCTCCCTGGCAGCACATGGTGGATCTTCTGGGTTCAACTGTTATTATTTTTCTCCTCCCTGATTTTCAGAGGGCTCCTTTCCCGCACCCTGGGAATGCTGCTCTGACCCTCCTTTGCCTGGAAAGCTGTGGCTGCCCCATCCCTGGGAGTGTCCAAGGCCAGGCTGGGCAGGGCCTGGAGCACCCTGGGCTAGTGGAAGGTGTCCTTGCCAGGGGGTGGGACTGGATGAGCTTTAAGATCCCATCCAACCAGAACCATTCTGGGATTCTGTTATTCTTTCCAGCTGTCACCCCAGGCCAAAGGTTTCCCCTCACAGGAAAGGAAATCAATAATACTGATCACCCCGTGCCCCACTGAACCCTCTGTGATCAGGGCTGAGGTGCCTTCCCGGTGCTGGCACGGGGGACAGGGCTGTGCAGGGTGGTGGGACCTGTCTCCCTGCTGTACATGCCCCCTTTTCCATACAAATCCACAGCGAAACCTTGACAAATCTGAATTCCCCAAAGTCCCTGCTGGGATTGGGATGTTCCAGCAGAGCACATTGTGCTCCCGGGGGGGGAGCAGGGGCACCTTTGCCAGCCACGCCGCTTGTTTAACAAGCTCAGGGATCAATACTGTCATCAAGTGCTGCCCAAGTGACAGCAGGAGTGACACTCTGCAAAGGGATTTGGATGCAAAGGGATTTGGATGCAAAGGGATTTGGCTGCCAAGTCTTCCCAGCACGGAGCAATTTGCCAGGTGACAGTCCCGGGGGCTGATCCCAGCCTGGGCAGGAGGCAGAGGGGGCTGGGATTTGGGTCCCCAGCTCAGCTGCCCTCACACCCACGGGACACTCTCAGAGCCACCAGCAGCCACCTCATCCAAGGGGCTGTTTTCCAGCTGGTTTTCTTTCCCAAGCCATCCTGCAGGATATCGATCCCTGCTCAGGCCTCTGCCTTGAGGGGAACGTTTGCCTGGAGAAATTAAAGCAGTGGCAGCTGAGCTTCTCACATGGGATTGGAGGGCTTGCTGGGCTGGCAGCACAAGGCACAGTTTGGGAGCTGGAAACCGGCTGGTTGGAGCTCCTGGGCTGCGAGGTGGTGTATTCCCAGCTGCCAGCGTGCCGTGTTTTGGGAAGAAGCTCAGCAGATATCCCTCATCCCGGGCAGCACAACCTGCCGAGGAGCTCCACTAGTCCAGAGAGGCCAAGCAGCTCCTCAGAGCCGGCCCTGGAGCCTCTGCAGTCCCCTGGGAAGGGTTAAACCTGGACTAGCACAGCATGAATATTCTCTCCAACACCTGCATCTCCTCGCAGGGGAGGGAGAGGGGAGGTTTTGAGATATGCCAGAACTGTTGCTTTGATCTTCAGTGGAGTCATCTTGCTGCTGCTTAAAGGAAAAACAACCTCCCAGGGCTTTGATATTCCTGAATACACAAACGCTGGGAGAAAACAACTCCCAAGCAGTTAATGTGTATTCACACTGGGTTCTGCTAACCTGGATAAACAAGGTCTTAGGGAACAACCTCCTCCCGGGAGGGGATTTGTACCATTTGTACCATCCCTCTCCCAGGAGAAACGTGCAGAAGGTCAGAGAAAGTCACCCGGATCAGCCCAATAAAGGCAGGTCACCCATGGCTGGGCAGCTGCAGTTCTGATGCAGATTTATGGCTCTGGGGGGTTCCTACTGAAGATAAAATGTTGTCCCTGGACCTGCGACCCAGGAAAGGGGCACAGCGTGGAAAGCACACATGGGATGTATTGCTGGGCATCCACAGGATGGACAGATGGACACACACGGCCAAGATGCCCCCCAGATGCAGCAGCCAGTGATGGATTTTTGTGTTGCTGCCCAAACCCCACCTCCCATGGGGGGATTCCCGGGCTTTGCCCTGGCTCTGGGCAGCACCTCCTGCTGCAAACACGGATTTTTCCCAGCTCTCTGGCAGCAGGGAGGGTTGCAGGGAGTGGGTTAAGGCAGGCTGGAGACAGTCCGGTGCTTGGTTTGACAGGTCTCAATCGATCCCACTCCCCAGGGTGAGGACATCGGCTGCAGGACCACGGGCAGCGCCTTCCCCCCCTGCACTCCAGGAAGTGCACCTGCAAGCCCTGACCTGAATTTCCATGCCAAACCTGACCGCAGCTGGCTGTTCTTTCCCAGAGGATCGGGCTGGGGGGTTGGTGGATCCCATCCTTGCTCCAGCAGGCACAGCCAAGACGCTGCACAGACGGATGCTCCGCTCCAACTGCTGCACTGGGATATTTTAAGGTATAATGGGCACGTTCTATTTGGACCAAGAGAGAACTAAGGAAGAGGAAATGACTTGGCAAGTGCTGAGCCCGCATCCAGCCACAGGGATTTGGCTGGAGGCAGCACAAGGTCCCTGGAGCAGCCGGCAGAGCCAGGACAAGGCACCTGGTGAGTGCCAGCCCCGCTCGGGCTGATGGATTGGGAGCGACAGCCCAGAGCCCTGGGGCTGCAACCCTGCACATCCACGGAGGCTGGGGAGGAGCCAGGAGCCAGGGCTTCCAGGTGAGAAGCTGACATATCCCTGCATCCCTGCATCCCTGCATCCCCGCTCAGGAAGTGAGCTACAGCAGGAAGGAGCCTGGGCTTTAACACACACAGAGCTTCCAGCGAGACCCTCGGTGCCAACAGCCCCAGGGGTTGGCACGGAGAAGGGTTGGGCTGGTTGCAAGGAAAACTACCTCCATCCTGATTGTTTTCTCCTTACAGGAAGGCAGCACAGCAAGCCACTATGCAGGTGTGCGTGGAGCGGGATGGAAAAGGCACCTGCACTGCTCAGGACTGGCAGCAGTGCCGAGAGCACAGGAACCGGCACAGGGAGCCGGCGGCAGCTCTGCGGCTGGATGGATCCAGCCCTCCATGCCTGGGGCACCCCCGGCAGCATCCCCACAGCCAGGAGGGCCTCCTGAGGTGCCTCCCTGCCTGGAGCAGTGACAGTCGGCACTGGCCTCTCCCCAGATTAGCAGAGCCAACGTGCCCCCTCCCCTGGCCCATCCCGCACAGCCCACCCGGCACATCGGCAGCTCCCGCTGCCTCCGGCTGCTCCGAGCGCCCTCCCAGCTGCTGATCCCACAAACAGCTGTTAAAGCTCCTTTTTCTTCCAGGAACAGATGGAAGTGACCCGATTTCCAGGACTGCTCAGAAGCACCTGCAGCCATGGAGCAGACTCGGCTCTTAATGATTTCCCAAACTCCCCGTCCCCCTGGAATCTGCATGGCCACGGCACGGGCTCTGCTCCCACATCCCAACCCTGCAGCCCCTCCTCTCCTCTGCTAGTCCCCACGGATGCTCCAGCAGCGTTTGCAGAAGGAAAAATGGGATTCCTGCTTATGGCTGAGTGTGGTCACCTCTTGCAATCACCAGAGCGAGAGCTGGGCTTGGGATGCAAAGAGAATTCCACACCCTCCTCGTCTGCCTTCAGCCCAAAGTTTACAGCCCAGGCTGGAATTCCAAGGCTGGAATTCCAAGGCTGCCCCAATGACATCCCAGGGACGCCTCAGGCACAGCTCTGGCATAGCTGGGGCATCCTGGGGGGTGGCCCAAACCTCTCTCCATCAGCACATCCCCAGCCACGGTTGGGAGGTGACCCAGCTGGGGACACCCACGTCCCTCAAAGCCTCAGGGTTTGGCAGAGGCGCTCCCAGTGCCCATTCCTGCCCCAGTGCCCAGCTGTGGCCGTGGAAAAAAGACTTTAAAATAAGCCCAGGATGAGTTTATCCCCCTGGGCCCCCCCTGCTGCAGCCCAAGCCTGAGTTGCCACCTAAAACCTGACTGATTTGCAATCCAGAGGAGCAGCTCTGCAGTTTGGGTGAATTCAAGCCTTTCCTTGGCAGCACTGCTTTTCCTGGTGTCCTCCCAGAGCCCCCAGCCCCTGTGCCCGTGTCCCAGCCCGGGGTGGCACTGGGCACAGCAGGACTGGGAGCGGCTGCACCGCCGGATCAATAACTTCTATCTGCATCGTTATGTGCCTTTGCAGGGAAATAAATTAGATGTGGAGGACACTGAGCAGCCAGAGCCGTGGGACAAAACCCCTCCTGATCCATCTGCCACGGGACAAAAGCCCTCCTGACCCATCCCAACAGGCCAAGGCACGAATCCAAGCCAACTCCAAGCCAAAGCACACCCAGGAGTGCAAATCAGTTCCAATCCCACAGAGATCTGCCCTTTCCTGGCTGCATTTCTGCATGTCCTTTGCTTTCTCTGACTGCTGGACACCATGTGGAATGTGCCAGGAGAGCTTTCCTCACAGAGCAGACAGAGAAAACCCTTTCCAGGACCCTCCCTGGTGGTTCAGGCAGCCTGAAAGCAGCTTCTCCTTCTCCTTTCCCCAAATCCCTGCCCAGGGGGGGAAGCCGAGGGCCGTGCCAGCCCCTTCCCGGCCGCCCAGGCTGAGCCTGTTCTTTTCCAGGGCTGTAAATCCTGACACAGAGCTTTTTTTTCCCCCTGCTTTTTCCCATTTGGCAGCCGTTCAGGTTGTATTTGTGTTTTGGCTGCCAGCAATGCAGCATTTACAAACCTGCCCTGGATTTCTGCGCTGCGGAGCCGGGCACTGCCTCGGCCAGCACAAAGTTGGGAATGTTTGGGAAATGGAGATTTGGAGCACCCGGAATGCCCTGCCGGCCTTTTCCCACCCACACCCCGTTTCTGCTGCCTCTCTTCGTTCCTCCTCACAGCATCAATCAGCTTGGCTTTCCCTCATAATGAATTAAACACACGTTTTGCTGTTCTGTTCTGCCCCCCTCCCCGTGTTTGCCCCACGTGACATCTCCAGGAGTGTCTCCCCCAGCTCAGCACCCCCTGATTTGGGGCTCCCTCGGGACAACCTGTGGTGCCACAGACCTTCCTCCCCAAGGGACGGTTCGGTGGGGTCCTCAGTAGGTCCAAACAGCCTCTGGGTGCAGCAACACCCTGTTGGGAAAGCCTTTAAGGTGCTGGCACGAACGGTGCCTACTCGTGGTGTTGCCCCCCCTGGAATGCCCCCGGAGAGGGTGGCAGGGCCCCGCCGTGCCATGGCCCTGGAGGGCAGCACCGAGGGATGCTCATCCACACTACTTAGCAAGTGGAAAAGCAGAAGTGTGATGGCACCCGGGGCAGGTGCTGCTGGGAGGTGCCAAAGCTCTTCCTTCCCGAGGCTTTTCCCAGGACAGGCACAGCCTGCTCTGCTCCTCAGAGCGCCAGAGGGCAGGGCTGGCTTTGGACACGTCCCCCCCTTCCCTGACAGCCCGGCCTGGATGAGCTCCGTGCCCCAGTGAGGAGTCCTGCTCCCTGTCCTGCACCCACGGGACAGATCCCAGAGGGATCCGGCACCAAGAAGGACCAGGAAGCACAGCAGGACCAGGGATGGCCTTGGCACCATCCAGGCTGTCACCGGGTCCCGCAGCTCAGCCCTCCCCCCTGCCTGGGGCTTAAACACCAACTCCTCCTCCACCCACACTCGACCTTTCCCACCGGCTCAGTCCTGTGCTATCCAAACTGGCTGATAAAGAGCTTTTCTTCCCAGAGCTGTCAGAATTCACCGAAGCAGTGAGTGGTAACCCCCCAACCAGAGGAGTCTCCAGCGCTTGGGGCAGAGCCAACAGTGCCACGGAGAGCTTGTGGCCCTGCAGCGGCATTGAGGGGTTTAATTGCTACAGGAGAGAAAACAGCAGCACTGTAAAATCAACAGCGAGCAAATGGAGCTCGAATGCAAAGAGTGGAGCTGAAATCTGGGCGGGTGAAATGCTCCTCAGCTCCTAAACGACCGGGACAAATGTGCCATCAATAATCCCGGCGGGGCTGGCACCAGGCAGGATTCTCACAAGGCAAACTGGCACCTCTTGTTTCTAATCAGTTGATGGGGACTTTGCAGGAAAGCTCAGGATTTTGGTGCATTAACCTGCAGGATGGAGACCCAGCCAGGTCTGGCACAGGAAGGTGAAGCAGCGAGACAATTTAGGGAGCAACGAGGTGCCGGCACAGCCAGAACGTGATGGCCCAAGCAGGATGAGATTCTCAACTTCCCAGCGCAGAGGACCAGAGCCCTCCTGCATCTCCAGCTAATCTAGCCTTTAACTCCTCCCTGAGCTCCTTCTCTTCCCCTCCAGGGTTTAACCTTTCTGGCTCCCCCTGCACAGCGGCGGCTCTGACGGCTGGAAGAAGCAGAAAGTGGTTTTAATCCTGCCCCCGTCACTCAGCGGGTCCTGATCTCTCACCACCAGCATCCACCCAAAGCCACCACTTACTTCCCTGGAGCTACTCCTCATTTACATCAGCATAATTGATATTCTGGCTCGTTAGCTTTTAATGCACAGCTCCGAGAGCTTATTTAAAATTCATTGAAGCTTCCCCGCTCTAAAGGATTTAAGAACCGAGGGGGAAAAAAAAAAAGGAAGGGTGTTGGTGGGGATTCTGCAAAGCCCGGGGGGCAGAAGGACAGAGCGGCCCCTCCTCAGGGCGGGGCTGGAGAGAACCCGGGGGGGGTAACACAGGTCACAGTCACCGCCAGGCACGGGGAGAAACCCCTGCAGGAGCTGCGAGTCAAACCCCCAGCTCTGAGGTGCAGAAAACTCCCTGCCCCATCCCCGGGGCTCCCACGAAGGGGCGGCGGCAGCTCCGGCCTGCTGGGGTGGGCGCTGTCCCGGTGAAAGGCTGGGCCACGGAGGGTTGGAATCCCAGAGCATCCCTCGGGCAGGGCAGGGCTGCAATCCCGCAATCCCGGAATGGGCCGGGCTGGAGGGACCCCCGAGGCTCAGCCAGTCCCTCCCTGATCGATGGGGAGCGGGCACCACCAGGGCTGTGCTCAGCCGGGTAAAACACCCGCGCCATGGAGAGATCCAGTGGATTTTCCTCTCTTTTTTCCCTCATTCCCGCTGAGTCCAAAAACATGTTCCAGGAGCAGCTGTGAAATACTCCAGAATGAAGAAAGATGAGACAAGAGGCAAGAGATGAAAGCAATTTGGGTTCTGCTGTTTGATTTTTTTCCTTTTTTTTTTTTCTTCCCTTTCTTCTTCTATGTCTCCTTTTTTTTTCCCTTTCCCCCTCTCCTTTTTTTTTTTTCCTTTGTTCTTTTCCCACAGAACCATTAAGGCTGGGAAAAGCCTCTGTAAGATCGTCGGGTCTGAATTTTCTTCCTTTACTTCTTTCCTTTTCTTCTTTCCCCTCCCTTTCTTCTTCCCTCCCCCCCCATCCCCCCTTTTTTCCCCTTTCTTTTTTTTCCCCCTTTTTCTTTTCTCTTTCTTCTCTTCCCTTCCATTTCTCTTTCCCAGCCTGTTTTCCCCTTTCTTTACTCCAGCACTTTGCAGCTCCCGCAAAGCAGGTTAACAGACCAGACGTGCTTATTTGTTGCCTCATGAACCCAAGGACAAAGGAACGATATTATTCCTCAGCTATTGATGCCGGTTGGAGTTGGGTCCCTGCAAATTTCGAGTGGGCCATCACAGGGCACGTTTCTCCTTCGCCACTGGTGGGATTGCTCTGGGGACACGTGTCAGGCATTTCCCATTCCATGGGAAGCAGGAGTGGCATCTCCCGGCGGTCCGGGGCACCTCCCACCCCACAGAGCCACGACCTGGGGGGGCTTAAACGCGGTGGGAGAGACGATGGGAAGAGAAATGTAAAGGATGTTTTAAAACCCTCAAGGACAGCCACGGATTGTGCATCCCCCTCC
The DNA here is from genome assembly GCA_013400415.1 of Scytalopus superciliaris. Taxonomy (NCBI): domain Eukaryota; kingdom Metazoa; phylum Chordata; class Aves; order Passeriformes; family Rhinocryptidae; genus Scytalopus; species Scytalopus superciliaris. The sequence continues at coordinate 259,259 of VXBX01001009.1, forward strand.
CAGCTAAACCTCCCCGCGAGGCTGAAGCGTTTCCTCCTCCCCTTCTTGCTTTTTCCACCCCAGAAGGAAAGAAAAATAAGCCGGGGACAAACGGAGTGCACATTTCCGAGCAAATCCCTTTCAGATCCCTCCCCCCGGAGCTCTCCCGGCGCGGTTTAGGGAATGTTACACGTCCTCTCAAAGGAGATGGCTTTTCCCCCCCATAAAACCACCCGCTAATGGCTTTCCAAATGCACGGCACGAGGATAATCTGAAGGCAGAAAACACTCCCCAGAGGCACATTCTGTGGGCTGTGTTTGTCAGTGGCACGGGGGGGTCAGGGCAGAGCAACGACCCCCCACAGCCCCCAGAAGCCCGGCTCGGATCCCTGTGCTGGCCCCCATCCCAGACCCTGCACCATCCCAGACCCTGCACCATCCCAGACCCTGCACCATCCCAAACCCCGCACCATCCCAAACCCCGCACCATCCCAGACCCTGCACCATCCCAAACCCCGCACCATCCCAGACCCTGCACCATCCCAAACCCCGCACCATCCCAGCTGTCCCGGTGCTCCAAAGGGCTGGGGAGGTGCAGCCTCCCCCTGGGGCAGCCCCCCACAGAGGCAGCCACCGGACACCAAAAGAGACCCCAAAAAGCAGAATTAAACCAAGGAAACGAGGAGGGAATCAAGGGCCAGCAAAGAGGCACCGTTTAGTATTAGAATCCAAGGATTCCAGGATGGTTTGGGTTGGAAGGGACTGTAAAGTCCATCCCGTTCCACAGGGACACCTCCCACCAGCCCAGGTTGCCCCAAACCCCAAGAATGTTTTAAAACCAAGCTCAGGATGATTCCCCCCTCCCAAGGGCAGCACAGCAGCAAAGAGCCCCTCCGAGCCTCCCCGCAGGGATCCCGAGGGATTCGGCCTTGGGAATCGCCTCCCTGAGCCCCACTTGGGCACAAGAAAGGCTGGAGTGGCAAAGCCTCACCCACTCACACCCTCCCCGAGCCCTCAAGGGCTCAGAACACACACTGGGGGGCAGGGGAGCCCAGTCACTCGGGGACAGGATTGAACCCCAAACACAGAGAACTGGGCTCTGCTTAGGGACAATTCATTATTTTAAAAGCTGCGGAGAAACATTCCTAAAAGCCTCGCTTGGGAGGCGTAATCAGGCTTAAAAGGGTTTATTTTACCAAGTGCAATGTGTGGGACTGGATTGTTCCTGCCAGGTAAATTGGAAAGGGAATAGGAGCTTGGGAGAAATCCGTGTCCAGACCCACCAGGTCCAGGTCCACCTGAGCAGGGGGGTCAGCCCTGGAACTGCTGCTGATAACACAGAGAAATTGGGTGTATCTAATACAGAAGGTGAAGAAGGAGATGGTGCATTTGTGCCCTGGTGCAGTGGAACATTTTGTATTGCATCACAAACTGAAATAAACCAATAAATTGAGATTATTAACGCCAAACTTTTCAAAAATCAGCAAGACCTGGAGCAATTGAAGCAAAGAGGTTTGAAAGGGCTGGCCAAGGAGTTAATTCTTGGAATTATTTTAATTTTCTTTTGCTTTATAAGGCCTTTCTAAAAGGCTGCTTTGAATTCCAGTGGTGTTATTTATTTCCTGGTGCATTAAAACAATCCACGTCACCTCCCAAATCGTTGGGCTGACATTGAAAACAAGGGAAGGTCTGAAACAGGACTCGCTTAATGAAGAAGAGAGATTTAATTAGTGCCAATCAGCACACATTGCAGAAAAGCAGATTTCATTAACCCAAGCCCAGCTTTCCCTGAGATTCCAAAACGAGTTTCCCGACTGGATTGGGCCGAGGGTGCTTCTTGGCTGAAGGAGCTGGGACAACACAAAAATCAGCAGCAGGACCTGTTAAAGGGCTAAAGAGCTGCTTCCCACCCGGGAATGTCAGGGAGGGGCTGTGGGAATGCTCTGATGGATGGGGGTGGGAATGCTCTGATGGGTGTCCATGGGAATGCTGTGATGGGAATGCTCTGATGGGTGTCCATGGGAATACTCTGACGGATGTCCATGGGAATGCTCTGCCCTCTCACAGCTCCTGGAATAAGGGGGGCCGGTAATGAACGTGGGGAAAGCAGATTTACAGCCCGGGTAAGACCAAAGCTCAGGCTGAAATACCCTTTAGAAGCCATTAAATGAAGGGCTGGGACACTGGGAAGCATCTGGGGCAAACAGAGCTGGAGGTTGTGTCTCCTCCCACCCCATGTGGCCCCACCCCCCCCCCCATTTGGGATATTCCCCCAGCACTGCGGCTCCAGGCAGGGCTCCATCCCACTGGGATGGATCTGCCCACTGACGGTGATTTTCCAGGCTGGATCTGTGCTCTGCCTTTTATTCCTCTCCTGGGAAATCAGGAGCAAGCTCTGCAACAGGCAGCCAAGAGAGAAAAAATGAGAAAAAAAATAAATCACTGACTAGGACAATGTGGAAAGGGAAGAGCTGGGAATTGGGATGGATCCAGGATGTGAGAGAAGGGGCAGAGATGCCACCAATGCCACCTGTGTGGGAAACAGGGATCGAGGGCAGCAATGCAAGAGCATCCCAGAGCCAGGATTTCTTAAAGGGGGCTTGTAGGAAACAGGGAGAGGGACTTTCTAAACCAGCAGATAATGGAAGGACAAGGGGCAGATTTAGATGGGATTTTGGGAAGGAATTGTTGACTGGGAGGGTGGGCAGGCCCTGGCACAGGGTGCCCAGAGAAGCTGTGGCTGCCCCATCCCTGGGAGTGTCCCAGGCCAGGTTGGACGGGGCTTGGAGCAACCTGGGCTGGTGGGAGGTGTCCCTGCCCATGGCAGGGGCGCAATGGAATGAGTTTTAAGGACTGTCCCCAAACCATTCTGGAATCTTTTGGGGGGTTTCCTGGTAGTTGAGGGCAGTGGGGGGAAGGGTGGGAGCAGGGAATGGCAGGGACCTGACCCAGCCCCAGCATCCACAGGAAATCCAGTGCCTTTGCACCAGCCAGGGAGGAGTTTTCCTCCCAAAGGCACCAGGATATTTGGGCAAACAGCTCCTGTGGCTGCAAAGGGCATCACGGGCAGCAAAACAGGCAGGTCTGTGGTTCAGGGTAAAACCTCTGCAAAGCCTTCACAGCCTGGCTCAGATGGGCACTGCACCCTCCTGCCCAGGACTGCCTGTGCCCAGCCCTGGCAGAGCCCACTCCCTCATCACACCTCCCTGGAGAGTCTGACACTCACACACGATCCTCTGGGTCACGTCCAGGCTGTGGCCGTGGGTGTCCTTCCCTGCCCCCTCTCCGCCAGGGAAAAGCAGGGGAGAGGAGCACGAAGGACACGGCTGTGTCACGCTCAGAGACACGGAGGCTCCAGAGGAGGAGCTGGTTGGATGAAGCCTCTGGAGGTGACTCAGGCTCGGGGAGGACACTGCAGGATGCACATTGTGGGTCTCCAGCCAAGCACTCCAGCTGCAGTGACCCGTGGCAGTGCCATTTGCTCCAGCAGTGCTGCGTGTCCGTGCCCAGCTTTCCCGAGGGATGTTCCCCAGGAGAAGGTGACCTGAAGGCTGCAGTACAAGCCTCAGCAGAGGGTGTGGAAGGCCAGGTGAGACTGGGGATGGAGAGGTGACACCTGGCATGTGCCCAGTGCTGGGCACACCATGAAGTGGAGGGTCCCAATTCCCAAAAGTAGGAGCATCCTTCCCATTAGCTCTCATCCCTCTGGATTTGGGTTGGTGGGACACCAAGCAGAGACCAGATGAGCCACATCTCCATCCATCATAGAATCCCAGACTGGTTTGGGTTGTAAAAGACCTTAAAGATCATCCAGTGCCACCCCTTGCCATGGGCAGGGACACCTTCCAGCAGACCAGGTTGTTCCAAGCTTCCCACCCACACTTCCAGGGATGGGAGTTATTCATTCATTACACAAATACTTTGGATGCTCCATTGCCAAGGCCTTCTGCCAGAGATGGTTCTCCATGGAAGCTCTCCAGACGTGCCCCCAGCTGGTCCTGACCTGGGCCCCTCCTGCCCATGAGCTGCTGCCTGGGATGGGTTTCAGGAGAGCCAAGTGTTCCACGATAAGGGTGATGGGTACAGGCCAAGGCTGCTCTCAGCACCGTCTCCACACCCCGAGCTGGACAACAGTGGGGTGAGATGGGACCCCACACGTCTCCATCCATCCAGAGCTCCACTACCACCCCCAGCCCCACGGGAGTCCAACCAACACCACTGGAGATCCACCACCCACCCAGGAAGGCTCAGGCAGTGCAGTGGGAAGGGCAAACCTGCCTTTGCGGATCCCACCACGGGGCAGAGAGCGAGACACGCCGGAATGTCATTCTGGAACACCATCCCGGAATGCCCTGCTGGAATGCCAGGCTGGAATGCCAGGCTGGCCTTTACAGTTCTCCCCCATCCCACCCTCCAGTCCTGGTTGCATCTGGAGCAGGCCCTTCCTGCTCAGTGACCCCCCGGGCTGTGGGGGGCAGCGGGGGGGAGCTGGGATGAGACGGCCACGCTTGGCATTGCCGGTCCCGTCTCCGCTCCCGTTTGTCACAGCACAGACAGTCAGGAAGCGAAGCCGCCCGGAACGATCCGGCCTCTCCCTGAAAACACGGATCACCGGCAGCAGCTTCAGTGCTGCTGCTTCAAAGGCAAGCCAGGACAGTCTCTGCTTGCCTGAGTTTCCCCAGGGTATGCCAGGTGAATGCATGGAGAGCCCCCCACGGCACCCTTGGAGAGGGATCCCACCAGGATCCCCGCTGGAGAGGGCAGGGATGAGCATCTGCTCCCCACAACGGGGGAGGTTAATGGCTGGGATCAAAAATAGCCAGGGGGGAAACCATCACACCAGATATTACCAATTAACCCATAAATCCAAACACGACAATCCCTGCAATTAACAGGATCCCACACTCACACTAATTACCCGATGTGTGGGAAGGAGGTGGGAGCCTGTGGGAGCCAGAGCAGCAGATCCCAGCTCCAGCTGGGGATGCTACATGGGATCCCACTGTGCCAAAATGGAATTGTCAGGGATGACTGGAGGGCTCCAGGGGGTCTCCTGCCTTCCAGGCTCCACCAAGCTCGTGAAACCTCCACCAACCAAACCCTCTGGCGGTGGCACCGCGGCGTGTCCCACATCCCATGTGGGTGTGCCAGTCAGCAGCACTGCAGGCACACAGGATTTAAACTGGGAAAGGAGTTGATCCCAGCCCTGGGGACCATGCCAAGGGTCTCACCGTGTGCCAGGAGGGTCCCAGCTGTGTGGAGGACTCTGTGCCTGCTCCATGTCTCCGGCAGCCAGTGGAGAAGTTACCTCGTGTCCTTGTTTTGGGAACGATGACAGCACAGAGAGCATGGCTGGATAAAACAACCACCCAGCTCAGCCTCATCCATCCCATCCCGTCCCATCCCATCCCATCCAACCCCATGGAATAGCAGGGCCACCTCTGCTCCTGACAACAGGGAGAATCCCACATCCCCCCCCAGCACTCCTACAACTTTTATCTCCTTTAAAAAGGGATTTCTGCCTCTGCAGAGATCAAAGGCTGCCCCTGACAGCCACTCTCCTCCTTGAGTAACCTGTTGGGCCGCTCTCCCGGCACGCACAGTGGGCTATCGAGGCCAAGGCGGTGCAACATAACGGATGGGATGTCAGGAAAAATTAAATCAAGTGTCAGGCTGAAATTCCAGGGGGGAAGGCACTTTTATGATTCATATTGCCAAGCAATTACCCGGTGACAGGCCGGGCGGCGGCGCTTCCTCCCGGCTCGGGAAGGGAACTGTGCAAATCAGCTCATGTGAAGCTCCTTCCCCCGAGCCGGGGGCCCCGCTGCTCATCCCCGGCACACGCTCCATCCTCCAGCCCCAAACGACACCCGGCGTGTGCCGGGGCTGACGCATTCCCAAGGAAAAGCAGCTCTGGCAGGGAAACGCTCCGGGCTCGGGATCTCTCCCGGCAGCACGGGCAGGGCTCAGCCATCCAGCCTGGAACGCTGCAGAGCTTTTCCTCTGGAGCAGCTGGTGTGATCCCGGCAGCCAGGGCCGTGTTTCCGTGAGAAACATGGAATGATTCAGTACCTGCAGCAGGGAGGGAGCGTGGCTCCCCCCTGGGTGGCACGGGGTGGCACCGGAGTGGCACCGACACCCAGTGGGCTCTGCCTGCCCACAGCAGCAGCCCTGGGCTCCACAGGAAGCCACAGCTCCAGGAGAACCTCAGGAAGCCCCCCAGGCCCCTCGGAACACCCCCGGACACGGCGCTGGGAGCAAAGCCGAGCGTGGGGAGCGGCGGCATCGCAGCCCCGGGGAGACGTCAGAGGTATTTTTAATCCCTGGCACAGCCACGCTGGAAAGCAAAGGGAAGGCTCGGGAGGGAAAAAGCTGCTGGAGAAGAGAGTGGGGTGTGGAGACCTCAGAGAACCTTCCAGGCGTGAAGGGGCTGCAGGGAAGGCAGAGAGGGGCTGTCCATCAGGAGCTGGAGCGACAGGACAAGGGGATGGGTTCAGCCAGAAAGAGAGTGGGCTTAGATTAGAAATTAGAAAGAAATTCCTCCCTGTGAGGGTGGGCAGGCCCTGGCACAGGCTGGGCAGAGAAGCTGTGGCTGCCCCATCCCTGGGAGTGTCCAAGGCCAGGTTGGACCGGGCTTGGAGCAACCTGGGCCAGTGGGAGGTGTCCCTGCCCATGGCAGGAGGTGGGACTGGATGGGCTTTATGGTCCCTTCCACTCATTATACCAAACTCATCACTGAGACTTGGACACTCTCACCAGCTGCATTTGCCAAAATACGGTGGGTTTTTCCCAAGATGTTCTCAGGACCCTGCCCCATGCTGGGATAGGGAGCCAGTGACCCCCCAGGCTGGGGATACACAGAGCTGATTGGACCTTGCCCCCCTCACTGGCCCTTGTTCCTGTCAAATGGACCTTTTCCAAGTGAGCAGCTTAAATATTTGCATCCTGGAGATCTAAAAGACAAACAAGCCACCACCAGCTGGGTCCCTGAGAAGGAGCTTTCTGCTGCTTTCCATCCCTGCTCATAAAATACAATTCCTGACTGGTCCAGGTTCATTTTGGAGAGGTGTTTAATTGGTGCTCACTGTGGGAGTTTTGCAGCCCCCTGCCAACACGGGTTGGTTAATCGACGGGAAGCAGCTGCTCCTGCCCTGCTCCCAGTACCAAGGGCATGGTGGGAGGCAGCACCGAGCCACTGGCTCCTCTCCCACCCCACCGGCTCCCCCACAGCCACAGGGCTCATGGCAAAGGGATTTTTTCCCTGCCTCTTCCCAGCCTGTGCCAAAACACGGCAGCACTTCCCTCGCCGAGCCCGGGGAGGATGGCAAAGCTGCTGGAGCAGAAGCAGAGCCCAGATGGTGACAGGCTGCCAGCCCCACCTCTGCTCCTTCCAACAGGGCTAGGAACATCCCTCCTGCCTCACGGGGCCGTGTCCACCTGGGCCATTCCTCCAGGAGAAGCCAAAAGCATGGACAGCATGGACAGGATGCTGTGCCCACAGAGCCCTGTGCCACGCCAGGACAGGCACCCCATGGCATTAACCAGTTTCTCAGCAGGTTTTCCCCACCATCCTCAGACCTCCAGAGGTTCTCCCACCATCACAACCCCGCAGAGTCGGACCTGGGTGTCCTTCCCACCCTCCCAAACACCCCCCTGCCCTTTCCAGGTGCTCCCAGTCCCGATGGAGCCTCAGCATTCCCTGCCTGCAGCGGGGGAGCCCCCACGGACCGTGCCCCGGCAGGTTGGGACAGGACATGATGCCACATGACACAGCATCCAAACAGCCTTAAAATAAACTTCCCCTCCTTCCTCATGCATGATTAACTCTCTCTGGAAAGCTGAGCCTGCACGTGCGCGCACACACACACACACACACACACACACACACACACACGTGTGCTCCACCACAGGCACCGCAACTCTCGTTATGTCTTGGGGGAAAAAAAGCTCTTTTAAAATCTCTCAGAATTTAGCAACAATCGCCATGGATACCGATGACTGAAATCCCACCGTCACCATGGCAACCCCTTCCCCATCCTGCCCGTTCCTCCTGGAGCTGACACGCCGTTTATCGGGAGCCATAGGGAGGGAGTCTGCGAGCAAACCTGCCCGGAGCGCACGGAGGCACAAACATCCCCACTGAGGAAATCACTGTTAAGAGCTCAGGCAGGTCCGGCTCGGCTCGGCTCCCCCCCCCCCCCGCCCCCCCAG
>VXBX01001009.1:267879-292194 GCA_013400415.1 Scytalopus superciliaris
GGAACAGAGGCGGGACAGCCCGGGACAGAGGCGGGACAGCCCGGGACAGCCCGGCAGGGCTCAGGGCTCTCATCCTGGCACCAGAGCCCAGAATTACCTCCCTTTTCCACCCAAGGGGCTCCCAGGGGAGTGGATTTGGGAATCCAGCCTGGAGAGCTGTACCTGGATGGCACACCAGGGTAATTCACACCACTGGGGCAAAATATATTTGCCCCCAGGGTGAGGAGAGAAGGGTTAGATGGGATGTTGGGAAGAAATCCTTCCCTGTGAGGGTGCTGAAGCCCTGGCACAGTTGCCCAGAGTGGCAAGATCCCTGGAAGTGCCCAAGGCCAGGATGTGCCTGACTTCTGAGGCAAGGCAGAACAGCCACAATCAGGGCCTGGCCCTGCTGGGGACAGATGGGCAGAGGATCCCGGGAGAATCCCCACAGAATCCCACTGTTTGCACAAAAGCCAACCCCAAGCCCAGCCCGGCCAGAGCAGCTTTGCCTGCCCAGCTAGGACAGAGCTACAGGTGGGACGAGCTGCCAGGGGGTGCTGGGAGCACTGGGAATGCAGCAGGACACATCCCTGTGCAGGTCTGGAGGTTCCCAAAGGACACCAATCCCACGGGAAGGCACAAACCGAGCTGGGATTGCTGAGGTCAGGCTGATCTGGAACTCGACACGAGCAGTGTGAGCAGCCCGGCCCGGACCTGCTCCCCACACCCACAGCACCAGGGAGGGGCAGAGCCATCCCCTCCCTTCCACTCCCCAAACACCCACCCTGGAGAGCACCAAGGGAAGGGAGACCAAGCAGTTTGGAAAAGCCACCACTTGGTATACATTCCTCTGTCCTGTTTTTTGTGCAGTCCATCCCTTCAGCCAGCCATGGGCATAAATAAACACGGTGAAATTAAAGATTGGGACCCAAAAAACAATCACTAAGCAAAGCTCAGACAGAAGGCTGTTAAATAAAGAGGCCAGAAGGAGTCACAGCATTTTCCAGCCTGATTTCCAGCACAAGAGAGACAAGAGAGTTCCCCCCTTCCCATTTCCACTGACACAGATAAGGAGAGTGAGAAAAGCACGGGAACAGGATCCAGGGATGTCTCCTCTCTCAGGGCAAACCTGCACAGAGCCCTGCGAAAGGAGCTGTCACCGGGAGAGGCGCTGAAAACGCCGCAGCCCCTCCGACACTCGAGGCGTTCCCTGGGAGAGCCGGGGCTTTCACATCCAGCGTTTTGATCTCTGGATTGTTCTGCTCCCGGCTCCGTGGGGAGGACGGGAAGTGAACCCTTTGAAGGTATCCTTCCCGAGCATTCCAGAAGACAAAGGGGGAAAAGAGATACACACTCGAGCCTCAGGCCCTGGTTCAAGGCAAAGGAAGAGCCCAGAGAGCTGAGGCACGAGCCCAGCATGCTGAGAGCTCCGGGATGATCCCAAGGAAAGGGATGGGCATGGAAGGCTGGAAAGGCACAGCCAGGTGCAATACCCAGGGACATGGAACTGGCACTCCCAGCCTGGAAACACAACCTGGCGTGCACCAGCTCTGCCAGGAGACACGGGCTGGAAAAGCAGCTCCTCTGGACACAGCAATAGGTGGGTTGAAGGACACCTTCCCTTCTCCTGACCAGCTTGGAGCAGGATCGGGAGAGCGACACGTCTCATGACTCAGAATGCACCCAACCCAAACACCAGCTGCGTAAGAATTCACCCTGAAGAGAAGCCAGGCGGAGTCTCAAGGTTTCACAGAGATAACAAACCTGTCCTTGAGCCGTATCCGAACATCTACCTTGGTATCAGCACCGAGAGCGCCCGCAGAATAAAAGTGGTTCCACTCACCTGCAGCAGGAGGGGCTTGAAATGCCACCACAGAGCAGGAGGGGCTGGAAGTGCCACCACAGAGCAGGAGGGGCTGGAAGTGCCACCTCAGAGCAGGAGTCAAGGACAGGAGGCACCAAGTGTCGCCCCAGCACTATCACTTTCAATCTTTGTCAAAGTTCTCAGATTGGAGCAGTCCCCCTCCCTCCCTCCCTCCCTCCCTTCCTCCCCAGGCCTGGAACGGATTATAAAACACCCAGAGATGGATGTAAACTGTTAGATGCTTTCATAAAAAAAAAAACCTAAGTCTTCCCCCCGGGGATAATCGCCTTAAAGCTGAGCTGCTCCACATAGCTCCCGGCCTCGTTTGAATTCCGACCACGGGGCTCTGCTCCTTCCTGCATTTCCCTGGATTATCTCTGTGCTGGGCCAGTGCCTTGAGATTAAGCTTGTTTTACTCCAAATTCAGCTGCTCTTTGCTCACTGTTCCACCAGCACTGCTCATGCCGTGTTTGTTCCCTGGAAAGCTGCGGGAGGGCTCGGATCCATTTCCAGGGCTCAGCCCCCAGGAGGGACTGGGGGGAGACACTTGGTGGTTTGGGGAGGAGGGACCATAAAGCCCATCCATCCCCCCCCCTGCCATGGGCAGGGACACCTCCCACCAGCCCAGGTTGCTCCAAGCCCCGTCCAACCTGGCCTTGGGCACTCCCAGGGCTGGGGCAGCCACAGCTTCTCTGGGCACCCTGTGCCAGGGCCTGCCCACCCTCCCAGCCAGCAATTCCTTCCCAGTATTCCATCCATCACTGCCCTCTGGCAGTGGGGAGCCATTCCCTGTGTGCTGTCCCTCCAGGCCTTGTCCCCAGTCCCTCCCCAGCTCTCCAGGAGCCCCTTTAGGCCCTGCCAGGGGCTCTCAGGTGTCCCTGGAGCCTTCCCTTCTCCAGGGGAGCCCCCCCAGCTCTCCCAGCCTGGCCCCAGAGCAGAGGGGGCTCCAGCCCTGCAGCATCTCCGGGCCCCAAATGTTGCCCATCACGTTGCACATGAAGCCCCCGAGGAAGGAAAGGACAGAGGGAGGTGCAGGGGGAGCCGCAGGAGGGGGCTGGACATGCCCAGGGTCCCCTGGAAGGAGGGGCAGTGCCTGGAGAGGCCCCCGGGGGTGGCAGCAGACGGAAGGGAGGGAGGGGAGAGCCCCAGCAGCCCCGTGTCCCAGGAGCTTTGCCCCAGTGGCTCCCAGGCCATGCAGCTGCTCTCCTGCAGCTCCTCCTCCCGCGAGCCGGGCTGGCACAGCCGGGCCCCGCAGCACAGCCCCCGTGCCTGCAGCTGGACAACACAGGGACTCACAAAGCAGCTTAAGAAAATGAGTTTTATTTCTTTTCTTTTCTTTTTTTTTTTAATTATTTATTTTTCCCTTTTTTTTTCTTTTCTTTTTTTTTTTTTTTTTTTTTTTATTTCTTCTTTTTACAGATTNTTTTTTATTTTTTTAATTTCTGCTGTTTACAGATATGTTTCATTTCTCATAATACAGCTTGGCAGCAATAAAAACAAAACTCCCACTGCAGCTGAACTAAACCCCATAAATACCAGCCCAGAAAACAATGGACAACCACCACTATTTCTATACAGGAACTATCATTTTAATGTCACATTTTGACAATGGTAAGTGGTCTACAGACTGTACGTGGGCAAAAGGCAAGAAGTGAGTCTTTTGAAACACCAGATGGAGAATAAACAGCTCATTATCAACATTTACATGATTCACATCAAATTGATGACATCCTAAATGTATTCCTTTTAAAGGATAGAAATTTCTCAATAAAATATTACATTTCATTTAATACTCTGGTACAATACTTCATACATTGCAGGAAAAAAAATAAATGCAGGGTCTACTCCACCTAATAAGAGGATCCTTTTCCATTAGTCTTTAGTATTGTAATTAAAAAAAAAAAATCACAATAATGTCATAAATAAACAGGCTTGGAATTATTAATTACGTTTCACTATTGAAAAGGGAGAAATTAAAAATTAATCTGCAATAATGAAGTTATGGGTGGAAAATCAAAACCTGACAACACGTTCTAGTACCAGCTGTGAATTCTCTCATCCCTACAGGAAAAAAGGAGACAGGGTCTGTATCTGTGTTAGCTGTGTCCTGGTTAATCATGTTTCCAACATACATCTTAAGAGGGAAAAGCAAAGTTTGGTCAGGATTAATAGGAGGACCAATCAGGCCTAAGGCCAGTTAGCTGAGATTAAAGTTTATGCTCTAGAACATTCAATAAATGAAGTCTGCAGCAAGTTCATGCTGGCATAAATTATTGTGCCTTAGGAGTCGGGGTAAATTTCCCTTGTGGAATAAAGTCTTCTCCAAGAGAACACTTCAGCCCTGCATCCCTTTCCCACCCACTGATCCAGAACAGGCTTGGAAATCGCTGCTTCAAATGGGATCCTCCCAAACCTCCCTGGAAATACACGAAACCCACACTGCCTGAGCCCCCCTGGCCCGAAGGACCTTGCTCTGTGTTGCTTCCTCTGTCACAAAGCCCAGCTGCAAATTTATTGGTCAAAAAAAAGCATTTCAATTGTTTCTCATAATTAGCCTTAATTTCTTAATTATGTTCCTTTCAGAACCCTCCCTCTCTCCCTGGTGTGGGGAAGGTGCCAGATTTTCTGGGGCATTTTCTGGTCTCCCCTCCGGAGCCTCCAGGGCACAGAGAAACTCATTTCTTCCCAACCTTTCAGACCCTGCTCCCCCCTCGCTGACATTCCCCCACCATATGCTCCCCAGGATTAATACACATTCTGCAGCAACAATTCCCTGCTCCTAAGGACAAAAGAACTCCCAGTGAGCCCCTGAGCAGCTCAGATGAGGTCACAAGGCCGGGTGCTGCCTGCATGGCTCAATCCCAAAGGACACGCCATGTGTGGGGGCTCCTTTGGGATCCTTCCCTCCCTCCTCCTGCCTTCCCCCTGAGCTGGGAGCAGAGCAGCTCCAAAGCCAAGCCTGGGTCCCACCTTGCTCTGTGAAGTGCAGAATTTGCCCAGCCCTGCACCAAGTTTTAGGCAAGGGTTGGATTGCTCTCCACAAACACCTGGGAATGGGGGCACGGAGGGAGCAGGGCATGGGGAACAGGCACCTCCCACCAACATGGACACAGCCCTCCCTCAGCATCACCCATCTGCATCTAGAAAGGGCACAAGGATTTGTGACTAAGTATAAGGCTGTGCCAGCAGAACACACATTATGGTATGCTGGTGACAGGAGTTCCAAAATAAATCCCAAAGCCCCGAAAGACAAAAAGGACAACAGGCAAAGTAACAAAATTCTGCTCAACACGAACAAAGCACCTTCATTCAGTTCAAACACACTGTTCAAATATTGGAATTTGCAAAGCACTCTCAGGAAATGTAATCTCCCACTTAACCTTTCACAGAGCTGCACTAATTACATTCTAGGCTTCAGCAGAATTCCACCAGGAAGGCCAATAACACAATTCCACTGCAGCTGGTGCAGTGTCACCCCCTGCATGGCAATGGAAATCATTCCTGAACACCCCTAAAGTCACAGAACTTCCCCAAATCCCTGGGAAAAGGCAGTGCCACAGCAGGCCCCACTCCCTGGGTCCAAGGGGCCCAGGGAACCGCACAGGGCAAAGGGAAGGGACCCAAACAAGTGGCAGCCCCTCAGCCCTTCCTTCGGGAGGCTCTGGAGAGGCTTTTGGCTCACTGACAATCAGAAGTGGTTTCAGGTGAACGAGATTTTTCACTGGGACAGCAAGTTCCAGGCAGCTCCAAAAGGCACTTGGGGGGGAGGTGACAAAGTGGTGCCTGGTGAGCCCGGCCGTGGCCTCGCTGCCTGTCCCACTGAGGCAGTTCCAGAGGATCCCTCCATGCACTGCCTTCCCACCCCGCTGCACTGGAGCCACTGAGACCAGCACAAAGCCTTCCTACAGATCCCAAAGGCTCCCAGCAGGAGCTCCCACTGGCTCCAGTGCTGCCAAGGTGGCCTCTTGCAGCCCTTGCAACTCTCTTAGCTGTACAGGTTCAGGTTCCAGTTTAACAGATAACACAGACAGTGTCCCCACCAACCACAGTGTGAGCTGAGAGGAACAGCCAAGGTCTGTTCTGGGTGGGGAGATCATGGAAAAGAAACACTGATGGAAAAGCCAGAACTACTCCAAGCCAGCCCCCCCAGGCCCTGAGCAGAGGGAGCCCCCAGTTCCCCCAGACTGCACCTCCACATCACCAGCTGCTCAGCCCAGGACACCAGTGGAGTTTGAAATGTAGCAGGACTACTGTGACCATGCAGGCCATCCATTCCCACGGAGATCCACTGCTTCCCAGCACTCAAGTATTGTTCCCATCACTATTTTACATTAGTGTAACGGATTTACCCATGTCACTGCTCTNAACCCCACTAATAACCATACTGTGAAACAAAAATACTATTTAAAAAACACATGGATGACAGTCCAACAGTTTGCAGGATTCAAAACTGACTCTACAAAGTAGTTGTCTACATTGTAGAAAGGATTTCCTTTTATTTGGAAAACGAGCAAATCAGGTATTGGAGAGAAGAGATAAAAACCAATCTTTCCATGGTCTGAAGTTTTGCCTATTCTTGAAGGATTAAAACCGTAAATAAAAAGGTACCAAGCCCTCAGAGTTCACTGGTCATGTGAAGCTTCTTCCATCTCTTTCTTGACCTTTTTAAAAACCAGATTCATTTCTGGGAAAGGAGAAAAAAAGTGTTTAGGAAAAAAACCCCAGAAATTATTTCTTATTCTGATGTTACAGCGAAGTGCTCGGGTTTGACTCCAGAAAGCCTTAAACTCAACCCAAAGCCTCAAACCTGGCTTGGAAACCAGGTGGGGCTTTGGCAGTAGGAGATGAGAGTATTAAAATCAGATTGAAATCAGCTTCTGGAATTTGGGCAGGGGTGAATTAGAGGCATTTGGGGCATTATTGTGTGTCTTTTCTCCAAAGCCCGGGCTGGACACCCCCACCCTGACCATACACACCTGCCTTGCCATGGAAGGCTCTGAACATCTTCTCATCTGAAACTCTTCTGCTGCTGCATCAGCCCCACATTTTCATAGACTCTAGCACTATCTTCTCTCATTCTGAAATGAAACCAAGACTCAGAGTCCCAGGAATCCACAAGATCATTCAGTGACAATTCACGTGCCCGATTTGTTCCCAGAGCCAAGGCCAGGGCAACAGCCCAGGGCAGGCTGTGGGATAACTGAGCCTCCTCTGAGGCCCCTGCTGAGTCAGTGCAGCTCAGAACTGCCACCTAAGACAGAAAGGGACTTACTCTGGACACGTTGGGGTGGGGGTGCAGGGGGGCAGAGGGCTCTGATCCCCACTCGTCTGGTCCGACAGGGAGTATTTAATGTTTGTGTACTCGTGGCCTTTCCTCTTGCTCTTCTGTGGGGAAAAGAGCCAGGTTTGGGGTCACTCATGGACAACACTCCTGGAAGCACTGAAGACACTCCACTCCTGTAAAACACTGGAATTCCAGTGCAAGGCATTGCTTTAACAGGAAGGCTGAGGCAGGGGAAGGCCTTGAGGTGCCACCGCTTATTCCAAAGGCTCTCCCACCTCAGCACAGCCAGTCCCTGCCCTGGCTGCTGTTGGGTGACACTGCACTGCAGCATCACCACCCTCAGCCTTCAGCTTTCACTCCAGTGTCCTGATTTCTCACTGATAAACTCCAAAATTGGCATTACAGCGAGCAGCATTTGATTATCCTGTCTCAGAAACAGAATTAACAGATTTGAAATCTCTTCAGAACACAAGAGATCACAGGGGTCTGCATTAATTAACAGCCCCTTATCTCTTACTCTTCCTGCACAAGAAATTAGATAGCATTAAGGCAATCTGAGATCTGGGTGCAGGGGCTGGGGACAGGGAGGACAGGAGAGGAGTCCACTTCATAATTTAAGGAGAGCATTTCACTTAATCATTTAATTCTTAAGCACAATGAATTGAAATACAGCAGAGGGTTCCCAGGTTCAGACCCAGCCTTTCCACAACCTGGTGGTTATAAAGCCAAGCCTCCAAAAATCACAGGCAGCAACCAAGCAACTCCTCTCCCTGCTGAAATGCTGGTTTATCTTCATTACAACATAATATTTGACATTTAGGACAAACAGACCTGCTCCTCCTCGATCCTGCGCTGGAGGGTCTCGATGTAGTGCTGCACTGCCATGTAAATAAACCTGTACTGGGCCTCTGTCTGCACCATTCCTGACCTCTGGGATCTCACCATCTGGATGGTCTTTGGGACATCAATATCACAGTCCACACCTGGGGAGAACCATCACAGCACAGACAGTGAGATGAGCACAGAGGGTTTGAGTCACTGGAGTCCTCTGTGCACTCCTGTGGGTCTGGCTGATGTTCTGTCAGAGCCCCCCAGGAAAGGAAAGGGGGACCCACCTTTCTCTCTGATGATGTCAATGAGAATATCAATCACTATGAACGTTCCTGTTCGTCCAATCCCGGCACTGAAAAGAGAAATAAAGGAGTTGTTTGTTCTGCTCTCTCTGAACAGACCCCAAAGCACCAGCCTAAGGAAGAGTCTCATGTGAGGCTTCCAAATTACTTCCAAATTACAGCCAGGGTTAAACCACACAGCCAGAAGGGACCAGAGCCCTCAGCAGCACCTTTGCCCCTCAGCACTTACCAACAGCCTGGATCAGAAAAAACCCATAAGGTCAGATCTAAGATCTCCTTGCCTTATAAAAAGTATCTCCTTTACAAGCCCAGACCAAGGAGAGCGCTCCTGGTGGGAGTGACACTGGAATTTCCAGGTCCCTGCACTTGAAATGTGCCAGCCAAGGTTCCACCTCCTCATCCAACACCAGAAATTCTGATTTATACAGACAAGCCCCCTCTGGCACTGCTTTGAAGTGACACCCTCCCAGGAGATGACACTGTGCAGAACACAGGGAAGGCAAAACCACCCGGACAGATGGAATTCCCAGCAGCTCCCAGGGAAAGTTGTCCTTTCAAGGCCAGTGAGAGGAGCAGCAGGGGCAGCTCAGCCCATGCCCTCACCTGCAGTGGACCACCACTGGCCCAGCATCAGGAATGCTCTCCTGCTTGTGGTGCACCTCCTCCAGGAAGTCCAGCACCCCTCCGGGATCGCTGGGCACGCCGTGGTCGGGCCAGGTCCTGAAGTGGTACTGCCACACTGTCCTCTCCGTGTTCCCCTGCGAGGCACAGCACATGCACACAGAACCCTCCAGGGCAAACCCAGCTGAAAGAGCCTCCCTGGCCTTTGTGGATGGGAAGGTGGCACATGCAAAGTCTGCCCTGCTGCTCAGTACCCACAGCCCCTGCAGGAGGGAACCGGCCAGAGCCCTCCTGGCCTGCCAAGTCACTCACTAAATCCTGCCTATTTGTCTCTTGCATGGCTTGCTCTGCCCCCTGATCCAAACTGTTCCTCACAATTCTAACTCCACACTGGCTGTTTCCCTCCTCACCTTCCTCTTCCTTCCTCTCTCTACACAGAGCCTTTTCTCCTGGTGCAACCACCTCCACGAGAGGGAACCAGTTCCTGCCTGGACTGGTGAGTGGCTAAAAGCACCCTCTCTCTTTCCATGTTCCCTCCAAGCTCTGCAGCACAGCATCTCCTGCCAAAAGCTGCTTAGGTGGAAGGCTCCTCAGTTATCCCAAGGACAAAAGAGGGAGATGGATGCAACTGAAGATGGGGCTTCAAAGAAAGACGGGGCTCCATTTACTAATCTCTCGGTGCCTTTATTGACTCCAAAGGAACAGCTGATTCCTGCCAGTTTTGGGGGGATCTGCCACCTGACCTGAAGGCACAGAGTTATTGCCACACTCACCTGGCCAACTTTCGAGAGTTTGAGCTCCCTCAGTGTGTAATCATGGGCTGCACTCTCCTTAACGTTCCGGACACGCATCACCCCGTACTCCTTCAGGGAATACTCATCAGGCCAGTACTTGACACATTTACTCTGCAAGATTTAAAACCCAAAACCAACACAGAAGGAATAATCAGTCAGGGGAAAAAAGGCTGCTTTGCAAACTGATTAACGTGTTTCTGGAGCTGCAATTTCGGAACACACACAGGACAATTCTCCCCCACGCACTGCTGACAAGGGAAAGCACATTTTAGGGGGGCATTTCTCCTCTAGGACAAGCTCTGGATGATTTCAAACAGGTACAGGCAATTTCTCCTCTTTTGTGATCACATTAGAATGTGCTTTGCCTGGATATTTTCAAACCCTGGAGATTAAAATGTTGTACTTCCACCCAGCTCCAGGTTTCAAAAGACCAAGTTCCCTGCAGAAAGCTGCAGCCTTACAGGTGATCCTGCTGCCAAACCCCAACAAAATAAACACAGTATGCAGCAGAAATTCAACTTGGATGCTTGCTGTTCCATGCCTGCTTCTCCAGGCCTTGGAGCAGGAAGGCCTAGCACATCTCTAACTGAATCCCCAAGGAACTGGGCACACTGAAGCTTCTCCCTGTGGTGCTTCTCCCTGCAGCTTATCTTTGGCCAGGGATATAGTGCAGCCTCTGAGGGATGGAGTCACCCACTGCCACCTGCACTGGGTTCCTGTGACAGGTGAGAAGGGGCAGCTCCTGGGAATGCAGCACGAGGTGAGCAGTGGCAGCAGGTGCCTGTGCCAGCAGCAGGGCTGCTGGGCAGTGCTGGCCCTCTGCAGCCCCTCCTGTGTGTGGATGAGAAAGCACAGCACAGGGAAAGCTCCTCCTGCCAAGCCAAGGCACGCAAAGCTGGTTGAAAACACCCTTCCCAGCCTATTTAGGCAACAAGCTGCTTTCCTGTTATTTTTGCCCTTCTTCCCCTGTCAAAAGGGCAGGAACTCCAGAAAGGATGTTCATCTTGGTGGGTTCCAACAGAAATAACTTGCAGCTTCCACACAGAACTCTGAACACGAGAGCAGTTGGTAGAGCAAGTCTGAACAGTGACATGATGTTAAAATTAGCTTCATTCTGCCAGAGGGGTTGCATTTATTACTGGCTCCATGGACTGGCTCCAAAACCCCACTCTTTTAATTTATAAGTATTTGCTGCTGCAGAACTCTCTGCAGAGCTGAGATGGCTCCCAGTTCCTCCTTCCTTGGGCACTGTGCTCCTGAAGCAGCTCTGGTGCACAGGGCTCTCCTTCCTGCAGCTCTGAAATCTTGGCCTGAGATAAAAAAGCTTGGCTTTGCTCTCAGGACTGTTATTTGCAATTCTTTAAGAAGTGAAATAGGCAGGAAAAAAACAATGAAGGGTAAAGAAAAAGTCCTCAGTGCAGCACTGATGGAGTGATCAGGTATTGAAGTGTTTTCTCCTGCAAACTTTGGGAAGAATAATGGAGAAACTGCAGAGGAGAAGAGGCCATTCAGGAGGTTATTAAAAACATAATAAATGACTTGTAGAAAAGAGAGCTGTATTCAAGGCAAGCCTTCCAAAACAACCCCAGAATTTATTTCTTCTCTTCCAAACAAAGAACTAGGAGAGATGTCACTGGGAAGAGGGAGCTTCTCCCTCCTTCGGTGCTCTCTCAGGAAGGAAACACAAATCCTGTCCCTTTTGCAAGGGGGATGAATGGGCAGAAGTTTAAAAGGCTAAAAAAAGATCCACAGGACAAAGTCTAAATCAAATAAAGGCAGCTTTGACACCTCAGTCAGGGGGGGAAGCCCATAAAATCCAGTTTTACTTCAGTCCATGCCCCCCAAGGCTGTTCCAGTGGCAGGAGGAAGGAGCCCCCCAGAAAAGCTTCTCCACACCTTTAATTTGATGGTTTTCACAAGAGATGCTCCCCTAACAAGGTACCAGCTTTCCATTCAGAACCAGATCAAGGAATACGAAAGAAGGTAAAAAGCTGGACAATGGCCATGGAAATTTAAAAAAAAGAGAGAGAACAGAAAGTGTTTATCAAACAGAGAAAGGATCAGAAGCACCAAGTCCCAGAGATAAATCCATGCAATACACAGGAAGCTGTGTGTGAGTGTTGCCAAGATAGCACTTTTCAACTATTTCCTATTCTTTCCTGCCACTTGTCACCAGGAACAAAGTGAAAACCTCAGGTTTGGCAGAGCATGGGGAGCAAGATGAGATCAAAGGCAGGTGGAGGTTCCTGGGATAAAGCACTGCAGGGAAATTCCCTTGCTGGGAGCATGAAAAGCTGCCAGAGCAGCTCCCAGGGGGTGCAGCTCACCCAGGCTGGCCAGGGAGCTGTGTCCATGCACACAGGGCAGGCAAAGGACCTGCTCAGGAACAAAAGCCCTAAAGCCCTCCTGGCTGGGGATTCCAGCCAGGCAGTGCCACAGTGAGAATGTTCTCAGCCTCAAGCCTGGGAAGTGGAGCCAGGAGAGGGAACAGCCCTGGAGTAACGTGGCCTGAGTGAGATGAATGTGGGGCAGCAGCTCTCACATGGCACTGTGGTTTGCAGGGAAGAAACAACATCAGCTCTGTTCATTTTGTAAGAATAAAGGCCCATAACTCTGCTCTGCCAGTGAAGTCTGTCCAGGCTCAAGCAGCCCAGATAAAAGGCAAGGCTCTGGTGCCAGAGCAGGGAATTTACCCCTCCAAGCACACAGAATTCCTGCCTGGCTCCATCCCATATTCCAGTGCCCCCCTCCCTGTTTAAAGCACAGACATTCCCATTCAGGAGCTCAGTTTAAGCAGCCAGCCCCTCCAAAAGGGAGGCCTGAAGCATGGCAGGAGTATATCCTCACATGTATGATGCTGTGACAGGAGGATATCCCTCAATTCCCACAGGCACCAAAAGGACACTCAGCACCTTCCAGAGCTCCAAAGAATCTGCTGGCACACCAGATCCCAGACACAAATCAATTTATCCCAGTCACTCTAGTCCTTGCTGCAACAGAAATGTCACAACCTTTCCCAGGGCCATTTTGAGTCTGGTTTTACCTTTCCTCTTTCCACTTCTTTTGTGGTCATAACAATAACTCTGGAATTCTCCTGGAACACCATCCTCCAGAAGTCATTCACTGTGTTCTGTAGGCAACCTTGAGTAGCAATGTAGCTTTTTTTTGGCTTTGAGTTGTTGCACTTGGTTTCAAACTCAGGCTGGGGGGGAAAAAAAACCCAACAACTCAACAAATGGTGACAAGACTCACTTGGATTCAGGTGAGCACGTTAAAGAGGAGACATGGGATGTGCCAACAAGGCTCCTGGAGGTGGGAATGTACTCACCATAATAATATTAGCATTGATATAGTCTGAAACAGGTTCATTGGGATCACCATCATGGAGAACAACCCTGGTGTGATCAACTGGAAGAATATACATGGATGTTAAACACTGGCATCCTACACTGGAGAACACACAGAAGCCTTTAGGTTTTCAAACTCAGTAAACTGTGAACACAGAGAAGCCTTTAAGTTGTTAGACTCAGTAAATTAGTGATCAGAATATTCCTGATTTCCCCCTTTGCCATCTCTTGCCATGACAAGCCCAACCCAAATGAGGCTCCACGTCCCCTGGTGACTCAGGAGCACATGGACAGGCAAACAAACAGCCTCTGGATTTGCATGTTGCAGTTTTGTCCCACAAATTAATCCTCTTAAATTTAAGCATTTCAGCATGTTGAATAACAGTTTAGGGATGAAATGAAAGCTGAGGATAAAAAAACACCCTACAGTGGGAATGGAAATAGGGGTATCTACAAAGGGCTGGGGCACAAACTGGAAATCACTTCTGGCAACACAAAGGGGAAATTATCATTAAGGAGAAGCAAAAGCCCAGTGGTGGCTCCATTAACCCTGTGCTTGGGAGTCAAGAAAGCAAAGCCAAGCCCCAAGGAGGGTGGAGGCTGGGGGGCCAGGGACACAGCACTACTCACAGGGGAGGATGTTCTTGTATCTGTTCTTGTTCTTGTTCTCCTGGCGCTGCCCTTCCTTGCGGCTGTAGAGCAGTTTGCACTCCTGCTGCTGCAGGGTCTGAGGGGGAACAGCACAAAGACCTGGCTCCAGCACAGCCCCAGGGCTGCTCCCCACCATCCAGAAACCCCTTCTCCCACAGAGAGGGCAGGGGAATCGGGGAAGTACAAACAGGGATATCCAGAAATCCTCCCAGTCCAGCCACAAACCCCCGCGGGGACTTTTCCTCCTGGGAAGGAGCTCATTTCTCAGTGCCTGGGACACAGTTACTGTGACAGGGACAACAGCAATTCCAGACTTTCCCAGCCATGCTCCTTAGTGGCAAAAGGAAGCTGGAGGGACCAGAATTCCAAAGCTTTGTTCCAAGTTTTAATCCCCAAAGCATCACTGGCCTGACTAAAAGGAACACTCAGGCTCTGGAACTTGCTCCCTGGTTATTCCCACCCTTAAGACTCTTCCAGGGATTGCTTCTACTTAAAGCCTGGCTCACTCCTGTGTCAGTCTCTGCCATTGTTGCTGCCTCACTTAATGACTTTGGCCAATTAGGCTCCTCCTAAAGACGGGGAAAGCAAAGGAATGCAGGAGAGATGCAAAGTTTCGTGCCTGTGAAGCAAAAGACAGAGAGCACATCCCTCTGAAGCATTTCTTGTGGAATCCAAGCAAAGGCTAAACTTTCCTGCAGGTTAAAAAATTGAAGCAATTAAGTGTGTGGAAACCACAGTCTCAAACCCATCTTCCTTCCCAGAGTTAATTATTATTGCCTGGAGCCTCCCCGAGGAGAGATCCACGAGCAGCAGCGACTCCTAACAAGCCCATTAAGGGATGTACACAATGCAGCCATCAATCTGCAACATCCTCCTCCATTCCACTGCAACACCCAAGCACAAAGCTCCCCAAATAACCATTTTTCAGGAGGAAAAACATTACAAGGACTGTCAACATTCCTGTCTGCTGGTTCACGGGACAAGAGGTACATTCTTGCCTGAAGACAAGTAATTTATAACCACCATCTGGGCTGGCAGCTCATAAACAGCACAGACAGAGATCCATGGGCAACCTGGAGTTTGCTGCCTGCCTCCTGCCACCAAGGTGGACAGCTGGAGCTTCCCTGAGGTGAATGGAAAAGGATGCCATTAAAACTGCCAGGAGGATGCTTCATTTCCAAACAAAACAAGGTTTAGTGCTGGCCTCACTACGAGCAGTGAAGGGGAGAGGGAAGTGCAAAGTCTCACAGCCAAAAGCTTTAACTTCTTCCATTTACTTCTCCTTGCTTTTAAGAACCCACTGATAAATCCACAAGACAGAGTTATTCAATACAGACCAGAGGTCAGGAAAGTCTCAGCTGGGAGTTAAGAGCCCAGTTATATTTTGGATAAGCAACAATCCCTTCCTGAACTTATCAGAGAAGAGAACCCCCCTTGTTAACTGAGAGCTCCCAGTAACTCCACACCGATTCCAGAAGGCCACTGAGCAGCCCTGGGACAGGGGCTGTCCCTCCACACTGGGCACCTGGGCACAGGAGAAAGTTTGAGCCTCCTTTTGTCACTCCCTACTGCCATGGGCTCAAAAACACTCAGTGAAATGTGTCACCCCTTGGGAACTGTCCACTTGTCATGGCTTTCTTTTCCTCTCCCTGCCAGTAACCTCAGAGCAGACAGTCAGTGCCTTCAGTAATGAGTATCTCCGACCCAAAGGGAGTCTCTCCAAGAACGGTGGCTTTGCAAATCCATCACTATTCACGAAGTTTCTCCAAACAGCATCACAGCCCAAACCAGCCTCTGGCACAGCCCAGCACTTCCCAGCTTCCTGTTGCCATCTGCTGGTGGAATTCCAGACTCCACCGGTGGTTTCCTTATGCTCGTGTGATATAAACCAATCCATGATACAAACCCTGGGGTGTCCCAGGCCGGGTTGGACAGGACTTGGAGCAACCTGGGCTGGTGGGAGGTGTCCCTGCCCATGGCAGGGGGTGGCACTGGATGGGCTTTAAAGTCCCTTCCAACGAGTTCATGCCATCCCTGCCCTGGGCAGGAACACCTCCCACCAGCCCAGGTTGCTCCAACCTGGCCTTGGACACTCCCAGGGATGGGGCAGCCACAGCTTCTCTGAGCACCCTGTGCCAGGGCCTGCCCACCCTCACAGGGGGGAATTCCTTCCCAAATATCCCTTCTAAACCTACTCTCTTTCAATCTGAAGCCACTCTCCCTTGTCCTGTCACTTCACGTTCTTTCTGGGAGGAAACTGGAATTTGGAAATTGGAATTTTGGCTGCAGGGCCTAAATGAAACATCAAAACAATCCAACAATAAACCTCCAGAAATCCAAGGAATACATTTAATCAGTGCTGCTTCCTCTCAGAGCTTGCTGCCACTACACAACAGCTTTAAGATCCCCAAAAATGGCCAACACAAGGCCACAAACTCCAGGGCATGTGTTGACTGAGAAATCCCCCAGGAGTTTCCCTAAAGCCACGACCCCCAACTTCCCCCAAAGAGCAGAAGGAGCCTGATGGATTGTCCTGCTGGGCCACAGTGGCACACGAGGCTCCCTCCTGGTGGGGAGGATATCCAGGAGGGGTTGTGCCAGGTGCTGCAGGAACAGCACTGAAGAGCATCACTAACTCTCAGCTTCAGGGAAAAGGGCAACCATTTCCCTCCCCAGGAGCAGAGCTGGCAACATTTAAACACCTGGAGACGGAGCGAGAACAGGGACCCAAAGAGACAGAGGGGGAGAAAACACCAGGAACAGTAACAAACCCCAAAAAACCCCACAAAACCTTAGGCTTCAGTGCAGGTTGAACCCCCCAACCCCTGGAGTACCTCAAACTCCTCCCAGAAGCCCTGCTTGACTTTGTCTGTGGTCTCGGCCAGCTTGCTGAGCTCCCGCACGCGGCTCTCGATCTCGGCGGCGTTGATGCGCGTCGTGTTCAGGGGCTGAGACACAGCACGGGGGAGAGGAGTTAAACCCCCCCAGAACACAAACCCCCCCAGCTGGCAACGTTTCACAGAGGAATTCCTGCACCCAGGCACCCCTCTGGACTTCAGAGCTTTGCAGCTCATGCAGTGAGGGGCAGCGAGGAAGGGCAAGTGAACAAGCGCTTTTGGTCTCCTGGTTCTTATTTAACCCATCAAGTCCCCCATTTCTGGACTCCCCCTGCAATGCCCTAAGGATCACAGTGACACTGGGAAGTTCTGACACATCAGAGACACGACCATCCCTTTACAGGCATAAAGGAAATTGCTCCCATTTGAAATGATTTCATCACCCATGAAGTTTAACTCTGCATTTTTGCATTAGGAAAGAAAAAGTCTTGCAGAACATACAGAAAAGATGCACTTCAAGGCTCGGGGGTGTCTTCTCCATTCACTCACCTGTTTGAGCTGCAACACTGTGCCCAAAGTCTCCACCATGGGGTTCTTCTTGTAATGTTCCACCAGGTCTGTCAGAGAGTCAAACTTCTCCCCTCCACCAACATCATATTTGAGCTCCTTCCAAGAGAGATGCTCATCAGAGTAAAGACATTTCACCCCAGGACACCAGCCCTGACAGCCCCTTTGGGCTGTGCACTGGGCCACAAACCAGCTCTAAAACTATATGGGGAAGAGCAATAAAACCCTCCTGCTAAGGGATGGCAGAGCCTCAGTGACAGGAACACAACACACCATGGGGGATATTACCCTTCTGGTCACTATATTTTTATAGAGTTCATCAGGACTCTGCAGCTCATTCAGGAATAGTCCAGAACATGAAAATCTCCATCAGCAGAGGGTTTTGGAGCCCAATTTTGATGCAATCAAACCCAGATTTATGGGAAGGCACTGACAGCACAGTGTGATGTGATTCAGTCAGGCAAGAGCCCCAAAAAATAACCCCTGGTGGAATTCTGGTGCTACCAAATGAGCCCCTTGGGTNAAAAAATAACCCCTGAGGGAATTCTGGTGCTACCAAATGAGCCCCAAAAAATAACCCCTGAGGGAATTCTGGTGCTACCAAATGAGCCCCTTGGGTCAGACCCGTGGTCTGTGGCACCCACAGGGAAAGGGGCAGGGACCCAGCAACCCGTGGGGAGGGTGATCCTGCTGTTCAAATCCCACAGGCCATGGAATTCCTGCTGCAGGAGCCCGTGGTTCCCGTACCTGGCAATGGATCATGACGTGTGTCACCTTGGATTTGCCATCATTGCTCTCTCCTTTATCATCTCCCGTCCTCACGGAGAGGACAAAGTCCCCAGGGTGGCTCTGGCTCTCCCGCACCAGGAAACTTCCATGTTTGCCCTTCTCTGTCAGCAGCTTCTCAGCTTCTCTTCCTGAGAGATGCCCGTGAAACCACCTTTAAATAAAGATGTAGAGAGGGACCCTGCTCATCGTTCCAGCCGTGGCTCAATAAATCAAATAAACACAATCAAATAAAATCCTCGTGCTCCCCGAGCATTGTCCAGCTCTACAGAAAGGCTCAGTTTACAAAGCTCACATACAGAACAAGCCCTGGAAGTGCAGGTGCACACAGGAGTGAAGGCACAAATGCTTCAAAGCACTTCCACAAATGCCTTTCACACACTTTGATTTGGGTCCTTCACAGCAATCCCAGTGGATTCCCCAGTGTCCAACAAAGAGCAGCTTCCACTGCAACCTGCTCCTCAGCCAAGGTGTTCACTCTGCTCCTGTTTCCTTCCTCAAGCCACATTTCCTGAGAAACCTGTGGGAACTTCACATCTTGGAGACCTTCCCCTTTCATCCCATGAGGAAGTGGACAGGACAATCCCAGCAACCCCATTTCTTCAGGAAATATGGCCAAAAAAGCAACAATCCTCCCAGCCCTCTCAAATACAAGGCATTCTGAGGAGTGAGAGGACTTGTTTGGATATTTTTCCTTGTTTTTTCACTTTTAGGGATAAAGAGTTACCTGCTGGGCACAGAGATTTATTTCTGACACGTCCATAATTCTCAGGTTTAAAAAGTCTCAGATTCTCCTTATTAACCCCATTCCTCAAACCAGGAGTTCGAGGAATTTGAGGATTTGTGACTCAACTTTCTTACGCTGCTAGAAAAGTTAGATATTTATAACCACAACAGAAATACACCTGGGAATTCCTTGCAGGAGAACCTCCACAATAAAACACTCTCCCAGTAAAACCAAAGGGAATTACTCCCTCTTTTTCAGCCCTGTATCACCCAGGGGCGAACGGTGAAGGAAACAGCTTTGCTTTAGCCACGTTGGCTGCTCCCCTTTGCAGGGCACCCCCAGAGAGCCGCACAGCTCGGAGTGAGGAGGGACAAAGAGCTCCCAGGGAGGGCCCCTGAGGCTCCAGCAGCTCCTCGCTGACCTTTCCGAGGTGGGATCGGCGCAGTTTAGCGGGTACTTGAGCTCGATGACGTCTCCGTTCTTCTCCTTGAGCTGCCCGTGGTGCTCCATGTAGTACTGCACCAGCTCTGCCAGCGTGGCAAACTTCTCACCCCCATACAGGTCATAGTAATCCCCCGTGTTCTGGATCTTGATGTGGGTCACTGCTCCGGTCCGCCTGCGGGGGAAGCACAGGGAACACCCCCCAGGTCATGGCCAGGGTTTGCTGCCCGAGAGGGAGGAATCCACACCCACACTGGGCACAGGGGCCCAGTCAGAGCCCTCGGGAGGAGCTTCGCACACCTTTCATACAGTCACAGCATCAGCTGGGTTGGAAGAGACCTCTGGGATTGTCAAGGCCAACCCTTGATCCAACACCCCTGGGACTGCCAGCCCAGGGCACTCAGTGCCACATCCATCTCATCTTAAACACCCCCAGGGATGGTGAATCCACCCCTCTCTGGGCAGCCCATTCCAAAACCCAATTACTCTGCCTGGAAAGAATTTCTTCCCAATATCCAGCCTAAACCTCCCCTGACACAGGTTAAGCCCGTGCCCTCTTGTCCTGCTGCTGATTGGCATTTCAGTGGCCTGTGTGTCCAACAGCCAGGAAAAATAGGAAAAAAATCTGTCCTGAAGGGATGCTTGAGGGCAGAGTAAACTCTGCAGCCCCACAGTCTCCATCAGGAACCCCGCAGAGCCCCAGGATCACTCACACAGGCACGGGGGTGGAGGGGCTGGAATTCAGGATTCAAAGAGGCCCAGCAGGGCTGGTCTGATGGGATTTCCCACCAGCTCCTGAGGCCTCTGCTCAGTGAACAGCTCCCTTTCCCTGCTGCCAGCCTCCTGCTCCCACAGCCCCCGAGGTTAAGGAGGAAGAGCTCCCTGCAGGATTCCCCTCCAGGCCCGTTATCTCAGGAGCATCCAAGCACCAGAGTTCTTATCACCGATCCCACTTTTCCCTTTTCCTTTACCTGCTTCCTCTTGCTGTCCTTTCCCCATCCCCACCACTGGACACAACTGGCACAAAACAAGCCTATTTTGGAAGCTGAAAAAGCACCACAGTTGCCCTCAAAACTTGCTGACTTTTCCTGTATGAAGAGAGGCTGGAGAGCATTTCCTGCACGTGCTTGATCCCTAATTCCCATCATCTCTGCTGCTTCCAGATGGTTATCACATAGATTTTTAAAGGGCTAACAGTAATGCTGTTATCAACCTAGCTCTGCTTCCCCTGAGCCTTTTTGTCTCTCTAAAATCAGAATTCCCTCCCTCCAATCCATAGTTTCCCCAAGCTGGGTAAAATTTGAGAACCTCCTCAGGGAAAATGGGAGAAAAAGAAGAGGAGAAAGTGAACATTAAAAAGTGATTCGTGCATTTTACCCCTTCCCAGCAGCTCCTCCATGACTCTTTCCCTGCAGAACAGCATTCAATGAAGACCTTTATCAGTGAGGATCTCCAAACTCACCTGACAGAGAGGGTGAAGTCCCCTGGGTTGCTTTTGCTGGGCCTGGCCAGGAAGCTGCCATCCACTCCTCTTGTTAACAGCAGGTTTTCTGCCTCCACCCCAGTAATGTTTGGATGAAACCATCTACAAGAGGTTGAAAATAAAGACTCTTAATAAGCAAACAGAAGATCTGGTTTTCGGAGTTAATCACACAGGATTAAACAGTGCAACTCAACAGCTTCAAAACGAGGAAAGACTCAAGTGTGGTGCTAAATTAATAAAACTCTCCATTCATTACTCATTTCCCATTGCATTGCAATTTGCTGTATGGGCAAGAGATGCTCTGGAGGTCAAAGAACTCCATCTACACATGCTGGGTTCAAATGGCATCAGAGACACACAACATAAACACAGACCAGAAGTCCTATTTCCTCACTCCAGGAAGACACAGCGCACAAAGAAACCCAAAGACAAACAGGAAAAATACCTAAAAATAAAACAAAACATCCCAAGTGCCACTGGACAACATTTGAAAGGTTAAAAATGCAAGAGAACCTCATGTTTTGGGACCCAGGCCGGGAGGGGTCCGGAAGGGGCTCCGCTTGGGGACAACCTGCTCCTCTTGCACCTTCTCCAAGGAATGCGGTGCTGGGGTTGGATAAACCCCCTTAAATACAAGCCCAGAGGAATCTCAGCTTGATCTTCACCACCCACAAAGGGCCCTGAATGACTAACACAGAGCCAAGGCTGAAGCTGGGCTGTGGCCAAGAGGATCCATGTCCCACCTCTGGCACAAACTGGGGGAGACTCATCCGGAGCCGCTCCGGGGCCCTCCTGCCTCTGCTCTGAGCTGGAATTCCCGGGTCTCACTGCCCTCCTGCTGCACTGAAAACATCCCTGTGCTCTGGGGGAAAGGCCTTGTCCCACTGGGATTTGGAAACACAGAGATCACCTTTCATTTCAGAGTTAAATCAGGAAAAATCCTGATTTTCCCTGCTCTGCTGGGCAGGAAGAACCGAGGCTGCTCCCCCTGGAGCAGAAGGTTTGGGGTTCTCCAGAGCAACACAAGACTCCCCAGCCAGTCTCTCTGGAGACACAGGAGTGTCACAGCTACTGAAAATTCCACGGCATTCCTGAGCCACTCAGCATTTTGGGCTAAATTGCTAAATCAGCAAAATATGAGAGTGCAAATCTAAATTTAGGGCTATTAATTCAATTGCTTCAGCAATTCCTTCTCCACTGAAAAGCTGACAATATTCCCATCAAGGCCTTATCCAGCCTGTTCCCTTCGGAAATGGATTCTCATGGAAACATTCTGGAGAGTTTGAGAGATTCCAGACTGTCCCAGGATTATTTATGTATGAAGTAAACGATTCTTCTTGTCAATATTAATTTTTCTGCCTAGTTAATAACATTCCATTTGCACCAAGAGAACCCAGTGAAAACTCCCTGTTTTTCACTGGAAAACCACACCAAAAAATCAAACCTCTGCAGCACAGGAGAGGGAAAAATATTAGAACACTTCCAGGTTATGAGAGCCAATGGGGATGAATTAATTAATAATGCTCCATGGATGTAATGATTATTCAAAGGTCAAGAAAAGGTCTGGTTTGGTGCAGCATCAAAAACCAAACCACCCAAGCATCAGTCCCTGGGATGAACTGGACACTGAGGAACACATTTCAGCACAACAGGGAATAGCTGGTAATATATTTATTTACCACATTTCCACTCCTGAAATTTTCACTTCCACTGGGAGAAAACAAAACAAAAAAAAGAACATACAGGAAAAAGTGCAGCAACACTCGGAACAGTTTGTGAGCTTTTTAATATGCACAGGATTCAGGAGAAACCTTTGCAAGGCTTTGAGTTCATATCCAAAAATATACACACATACAAAGGGGAAATTATTGGAGTTGGCTCTCCAGATTCATTATATGGTGACATTCCACAAACTTTAATTAATAGAGTCTCTTCTGTGTCTTATAAATTCTAATGCATTCGGAAGTAACTGCACATGAGTTGCTAAAAAGATGTGAAATAACAGAAAAAAAAGAATAGTTTAACCTACAGGATGGACTACAAATAACTTGTTATTTACCAAGTATTTAAAGGAGAGGTTATAAAGATGAGCCACTGTTGAAACCCCCAACTCTCGCCCCCAAACACACAGAAATTGCTCCCGAGGGTGCCAAAAGCCAAGAGCAGCAAAGCCAAGCTCCACCTGGGAGGGTGATGGGTTTTATTGCACTTTATATAACTTTGGTTCTGATGGCAACTTGTCCTCCTGCTCCCTCATCTCTGTATTTTTGGCTCTGAGTAGGAAGGTGCACTTGTCAGGCACCCCAAATAGAAAAATGGGGGTGTCAGTGATCCCTGCTCGGCGGTTCCGGCCCCGGCCCCGCGAGCTGCATTTGAAGTGTTGCCACCACGTGTGTCCTTTGAACCTTGGGCTGCATCCCTTCCAAAAAAAAACCGCAGGAGAGAGCACACACACCCCAGTAACACAACCCCCAGGCAGGACCTTCTCCTGCACTGCCTTTTATAGGGATGGAATGCATTTTGGGCTTTTTGTGCCGCTTTCCCTGTGCAGTCTGCCCCAGGAGCAGGTGCAGGGCTGGGGCAGCCAAGGGCAGTAAAGACAATCACAGCAGTAACACAACCCACACAGGCCCACACGCTGAGTGAAGTGGCTCCTCACCACTGGCACACACCAACCCCACGCCCTGACTGGCTTACAAGGTGCAATGAGTTGGTACAAAGGCAGGGGCTCCTTCACAGAGCCCAGGGGTAGCAGCCAAGCAAGGAACCTTCTGATGAAAGCCAGCCTTGCCACAACTGTCCCTTTTTTGTTAGCACAGTCCAGAGGAGACCAGCAGGGCCTGTGCTCCCCACACTGCCAGCACATTTCCCTCCTCCCCAGTGAAGAGAGAAAAGAGAGGAATCAATACAACTTTCCATGCTGTGATTGGGTTTTTCTGATCACCTTCCCAAGAGCAGGAGAGATGGAATCAGCCCTGTCCCAGCTGTCACAACCCCAGCGCTGGAGGCACTGATGGCTGGGTTAATTACTCCTATTTTTAGGCTCATCAGTTGATGTTTCTCATCTTTTTTTTTTTCCGTCTCCCTCACAAGTTACAATTTCAAGCTCTGAGCAGAAACAGGATTATTCTTGGCAACCAGGAAGTTCCCCAGTGATTCCAAAAGGCAACTTGTATCCCTGTCCTGCCAGGAAGGATACAAGTTGTGAGCAGCAACATCCAGAACACCCAACCCAGACTGGAGACCCTCCATGTGCTTCAAAAAACCCCAAACTGTAAATGGCCGTGGAATGAATCCAACCCTGAGGGATTCATCTTCTCAAGCAGGACAAGAAAGAGGACAACTCACCACTGAAGAAATCAGAGTTTAAGAGGTATTACTTATTAATAGAGGTGAATTAAGGAGGTGGATCCATTGAAGCTGCAGCTGCCCCATCCCTGGGAGTGTCCAAGGCCAGGATGGGTTTGGAACAACCTGGGCTAGTGGAAGATGTCCCTGCCCAGGGCAGGGGGTGGAAAGGATGAGCTTTAAGGTCCTTCCAACCCAAACCATCCTGGGATTCTCTGAATCTCAGCATAGGTATGTTCATAAAGGATAAAGGTGTTTATGACACTAATTCCTCTCAAGTCCAACACTCCCGCAAATCTCTGAGCCCCAGAGGACACCCAATGCCAGACAAATGCCACAATACCTTGAGGGCAGTGAGAGCTGCTGTTTCTCACCGTGGTTTGGAAATCACAGTGAAAGCTGCTGGCAAATGCAAAGCCAGGGAGGGGGCTCAGGAACATCTGCCCGGCTGGG
>VXBX01001009.1:293001-310658 GCA_013400415.1 Scytalopus superciliaris
GGGGCACAGCAGCGCCGGTGCTCGGCGCTCCGGGCGCGGTGGGGAGGAGCGGGCCGGGCCGGGCCGGGGCTGAGCGGGCCGGGGCGGTGGGGAAGGTGCACGGGGGGGATTCGGGGTATCTCGTGTGTGTGTCGCGGCTCCGAACCCCGGTCTGTGTGTCCCCCAGATGGCCGGCGAGAAGGCGCCCGCGGCATCGAAGCCGGCGGAGAAGAAGGCGGCCAAGAAGAAGGCAGGGGAGAAGAAGGCGGAGCAGAAGCCGAGCCAGAAGGCGGCGGGGGACAAGAAGAAGAGGGTGAAGAAGTACCATGCGAGCAGGAACCCCGTGCTGGCCCGCGGCATCGGGCGCTACTCCCGCTCGGCCATGTACGCCAGGAAGGCGCTGTACAAGCGCAAATACACGGCCCCGGAGACGAAGGTGGGCTGGGGGGCGCGGGGGCTGAGCCCGCGGGTGCCTCGGGCGTGAAATGTCACGGGCTTTGCCTGTTCTTGGCCTGCAGATAGAAAAGAAGAAGAAGGAGATGCCGCGCGCCACCATCACCAAGCCTGTGGGCGGAGACAAGAACGGGGGCAGCCGGGTGGTGAAAATCAGGAAAATGGTATGGAAAAGCGCCGGGGGGCCCGCGGGCCGGGGGGCTGCGCTGGGTAACCTTTACCTGGTGGCACGGGGACCTCAGCTCAGGCTTCAGCGAGCTGCTGGCGGGGCTCTCCGTGAGATCCAGCGTTCTGGGAGGCGGGGGGAGTTTAGGGAAGGGTTGTAGGCAGGGCTGAGTTCTGTGCCACGTGCGGCTGTGCCGGGCTGGAAACACACGGCAATACCGAGCTGGCTCAGCTCTCTCTGTGCACCATTGCAGCCGAAACAAAACCTTCGGGAAGCTGAGCTTCAGGGAAATAATATTTCTTAAGAAATGGGGCGTTTGCTGAGGGGCTGCTGTGGTGCAGGTGTTAACGTTGGTGCTCTCCCCCAGCCCCGGTACTACCCGACCGAGGACGTGCCCCGCAAGCTGCTGAGCCACGGCAAGAAGCCGTTCTGCGAGCACAAGCGGCGGCTGCGCGCCTCCATCACCCCCGGCACCGTGCTCATCCTGCTCACCGGGCGGCACCGCGGCAAGGTGAGCCCCCCGGGCACCGGGAGGGGGTGGGAGAGCTGGGGTACCCCTTGTGTGCCAGCTTAGGTGCCACTGATCTCACACACCCGGGCAAGGTGAGCCCCCCGGGCACCGGGAGGGGGTGGGAGAGCGGGGGTGCTCTCTGTGTGCCAGCTTAGGTACCACTGATCTCACACACTGGGCAAGGTGAGCCCCCTGCATCCCACAGGGCCTGGCAGCTGGGGTACCCCGGATTTCCCAGTTATCTCCCTGCTCAGCCATTGAATTCAAACCTGGATGCTTTCCTTGCCCGGCTGTTAAGGGATGCAGGTGTTAAATGTTTGTGAGACTAATGTTTTTCTGCCCGGAGCTGAGGGTAAAACAGGCTGGTCCAGTTGCTTAGACCAAATTAAAGGAGTGTTGCTGCAGTGTAGAGAAGTGTGGAGGTCCTGTCTCTGTTTCTGCTGCAGTGAGGACAAAACTTGGTCTCAAAGTAGCTATTGCAAAAGAAAACTTACTTTCTCGTCCTTAATCTAATTATCATGGTAACAGTGGATTGTTAGATTGTGTTCTTCAACCAGTGCTGGTTAATAACACATCTTAGCTGACATCCTTTATTTTCTTCAATTCTTTGACTTGATGTCACATTACATAAAGGATGTTGTTCAGAGAATGCAACTTGACCAGAAATAATAATACAAAACTGGAGAATGGCTCTGGCCATGTGATACTGTGGTGCCCTTCTGGGTTTTATCGAGTTCTTGCCTTTACCAGTAACAGGCCCAGTTTGGCTGTGGAGAGCTGGCACCTGAGGGTTCATTCCACATCTCCTTTCTTTGCAGCGTGTTGTCTTCCTGAAGCAGCTGGATACTGGCCTTCTGCTGGTTACAGGTGAAAACTCCATATGTGTGATATCTCATTTTGGTGTGGGGGTTCTGTGGGTTTCTTAGGATCAGGTTTGTCTCTGGGGTCAGTAGCACAACTAGTTTGCATGTGGGACATCGTGTGGATTCCCTATCCCTGCAGGTGTCCAGGGGACTGGAGATGGCACTCAGAGCTCTGGCCTGGGTGACAAGGTAGGGCTTGGTCATAGGTTGGACTTGGTGGCTGAGAGGTCTTTTCCAACCTGAATGATTCTGGGATTTGTGACTTTGCAGGGAGGTGGAGGGGAGATAATGAAGCTTCAGTATCTGTCTACCTGGCAGAGATCAGGAAGCATTTTTTTGCCTTTCGAGAGCCTGCAGGGAAGGGCTTTGCTCAGGTTTTAGCTGCAGGCATCTCTGAAGGAACTAGTCATGAGTTACACTACCAAAATGCAACTTAAAAGCAGCAGTTTTTCCCCAGAAGACTGACCTTGTGCTCTGCCCTCCCTCTGCCCCCAGGCCCCCTGGCTGTCAACCGTGTCCCTCTGCGTAGGGCCCACCAGAAGTTTGTTATTGCCACGTCCACCAAGGTTGATCTCACAGGGGTGAAAATCCCCAAACACCTCACCGATTCCTACTTCAAGAAGAAGAGGCTGCGCAAGCCCAAGCACCAGGAGGGAGAGATCTTTGACACTGAGAAAGAGGTGAGAGACTTGGTGGTTCATTGTGTCTGAATTCCCATGGCACCCCAGGCCAGGCTCAAAGGGGGGGATAGCAGGGAACAAACAGCTGGACTTTAAGTGGCCCTCAGTAAAGTGAGGTGATGCCATTAATACAGCATTGAGGTGAATCTGAGGATTCTTCTCTGCTTGTACCTCAGCAGACCAGCAGCAGGGATTATTCCAGTTAAATGGACCAAAGGCCCCTTTCCTGGTTTGTCCTGCCAGCAGCATAAGCCAGAGAGTGCCTTTGGTTCCTCTGGTGTCCCACCACATCCCCCTTACTAAGAAAAAGCGGAGTAAAGATTTCTTGAAAATGCTAAAGCCTGGGTGTTGCCCTGAATTCCCCCCCCTGCGTGGAAGGCTGTGAGGCCTCTGTGCGGGGTGTGACGGTGCTCTGTGTGCCCTGCAGAAATACGAGCTGACGGAGCAGCGCAAGGCGGACCAGAAGGCGGTGGATTCCCAGATCCTGGCGCGGATCAGGAAGGTGCCGCAGCTCCGGGGCTACCTGCGCTCCACCTTCTGCCTCTCCAACGGAGTCTACCCCCACAAGTTGGTCTTCTGAGTGCTGAAAGCACCACATTAAATTCCAAGGGAGGAAAAAGCAAGGGTTTCTGGTGTCTTCATTGCGGTGTGTGTAACAGCACGTGTTGCACGAGGCTTGCAGTGCATGATCTAGCGGGGAGAAAAATGCCTGTGGTGTGAACTTCTGAGGGGCTCCGTGTAATGGCCAGAGTTTTGAGCTGTAAGGTGTGGGGTGGAGGAGTTTTGCTTGGTTGGTTTCGAGGTTTAGTGGTTGTTGCAGTTTAACTATTTAGTATAAATAGGAATTCAGCTTTCTGGACTTGGAGCTGGGGAGGGATCCTGGACAGGTTTTCTTTGGGGCATGGCAGGTCATCCTGGGTTGCCACCATGCAGAATAAAGGCCAGCCCAGTGTCTGCTGAGATACTTCCCTGCACCCTGAGTGGTGAAACCAGGCCTTTTGAGTGTCTTCAACCAGCTCTGGCAATAAAACTCTGCAGGTAACTCAGCATTTTAAACCTTGTGTGCAGCTCTTGAGGTGGTGGTTGACAAACAGCTTTGATCCCTCAGTCACCACGTGAACCTCAGCAAACACAGAACTTTTTAAGGCATTTCAGGAGCTATGCCTTGGATTTTGAAGTGGAAACTCTGGAAATACTTTAGAGTTTTGCTGGGTAACTTATCCCTGGAACCATAACAAAACTTGGAGTGTGTGTCCCTTTCCTGCTCTTTGTTTATCCCTGTGGGATGCAGTGCTGTTAGTTGGGAGGAATACCACCTGCTTACATCAGAAAGCAAATCCTTAATTCTGCAGGCTTGGAAATTGATTAAAAACCAAGCTGTTCGTGTGAAAGGGAACTGTTTTTTCTATCCTGGGAGACTTCTGGCGTCTCAAGAATTTTTCCAATCTCAAAAGTTGGTTGGAAGTGAGTTGGAAGTTAGTCCTGTGTGTTTTCTGTATGTGTTGCAGTCAGCAGAAATGTGGAAGAGGATGCTTGGGTAGCAGTAACTCTGCTCTTACAAAAAGCAGGGATGTACGTGCTAGCAAACCTGGCAGGCTGGAGCTCTCTCTTAGCCAGAGTTCTGCAGGAATGGAGGATTATGTAAGTGCACCATCTGTCTGCCCAGTGAGTCTGAGCTCAGAGTAGCCAACGGGGTCAGACTTGATAAGGAATAGAGATTTCATCAAATTCATGCAAGATCTGTGAGAAGGGCATGGGAAAGGGAGCAACACAACCCTCTCTGAGGTGGAGGCTTACGTGGCAAATCCTGGCTCCCTGGGAAGCAGGAATTGGGCTTTGAGTGCTCCAGAGGCAGTGAAATAACAGATACCTGCAGCACTCCTGGTGGCACCAAGGGGCTGTGGGCATCCTTACTGCTGGTGCTGGGGGGGTTAGAAAGTGTGTGACAGTAACAGCACTGCTCACTTAGACCATCTTCCTCTTGATAATCAGCAGGCTGGGAGAGCTGGGGGGGCTCATCTGGGGAAGGGAAGGCTCCAGGGAGACCTGAGAGCCCCTTCCAGAGCCTAAAGGGGCTCCAGGAGAGCTGGAGAGGGATTGGGGACAAGGCATGGAGGGACAGGACACAGGGAATGGCTTCCCAGTGCCAGAGTGCAGGGATAGATGGGATACTGGGGAGAAATGCTTCCTTGGGAGGGTGGGCAGGCCCTGGCACAGGTTGGGCAGAGAAGCTGTGGCTGCCCCATCCCTGGGAGTGTCCAAGGCCAGGTTGGATGGGGCTTGGAGCAGCCTGGGCTGGTGGGAGGTGTCCCTGCCCATGGCAGGGGTGGCACTGGCTGAGCTCTCTAAGGTCCCTCCCACCCGAAATGGCTGTGGGAGTCTCTCGGTGTGGGTGCTGCTCAGCAGGGGGAGGCCGTGAGCCGGCTGGCCCAGGGCAGAACTCCTGGCCTGGCTGGGAGTGTCTCTCTTGCTCTGTGCTGGGTTCTGCCCTAGTCTTTATCTTTCCCTGTCATTGGAATGGTGTCTCTGATGAGTCACATCTGCTGTACTTGGTTTGCTGGATAATGGCTCTAGTCAGGTTTTTAAGTGGTTGTGAGTTTTTTGTGCAGTGGTGGGACTGGGCTGTTTACAGAAACAACTCTAAAAAGACACAGAAGGGTTGCACACATCTCCCTGCTGTTGCTGAGGTAAGTCCACTGATACTGCCAAGGAACAATCCTCAGCCAGTATGCTTAGACAGCTCAATTAAAGTAAAAATTGTGCATGGGAACACTGAAACGGGAAAAGCCCCATCCAACAAGTAGAATAGTTTGTGTTAGCACAAGGACTGCAACCCCAGACTCTGCCACAGTTGTGGTCTGAGAGAGAACTGAAGGAGGCACTAGTGCTCCAGCCATCCCCTTCCCCTCTGGGAATGGGGAAGTTGCAGTAACAAAACAGCCCTGTGGGTTTGCCTAAAAACACAACGGTGTTCTCTGTAATCACTTGTTACTGTGACACCTTCGTGGCACTGGTGCCTGGACCCATTAACCTCATTTACTGGCAGGGCAGGCTTTGTCTCCAGTGTGCTGTCAGGAAGTGATTTGGACACAGGAGCCAGTTGTCTCCTAAATCCTGGTATGGAGCAGTGGCCTCACGTGCTGCCCCTGCCACCCCCACCCTGGGCCTGTCACCGGTGTGAGGTGTGAGCAGGAACACCCTGGAGGGAGGGAGGGACAGAGGGAAGAATGTCTCTGCACTGCTGTCCATCCCCGACCTGAGTCACTGGGCCCAGCTGGATTCTGGTGTCAGGGATGTGGGAGCAGCCCTGATAGAAAACTGGAACACCAAATCCTTTGGAGACAGCAGGACCTTTGCCTTCCATGAGGAGAGGCAGCCAGGGACAGCTGTGCTGTGTCTGTCTAACCTCTGAAGTGTTTTCCTTGAGTTCTGTGAAATCTGCCTTTTTCCTCAGCTGCTCCAGGGTGAGGGATGGAAAACAGGAAAAGTGAGGAGCGTACAGATGACCAGCACAGAATAAAGTGAATTTTTCACTCTAGATAATACTGTCCACTGCCTGCAAAGTCCTGGCCCCACATGAAGAGCCTCTGTGTGTGCTCTGCCTGTCCCACAGCCATTCTCATTCCGAGCATGCAAACAGTTCTGCAGCCCTGGCTCGCTGAGTCACTGCTTTTCCCTGTGCAGCCCCCACAGAAGGAGCCAGAGCCATCCAAAGCCTCCCTCACCCAATCACAAGTGCTGGAGATGTGCAGGGCCAAAAATAGTGACAGACTCCACCACGGCAGCACTTCATTAGCATCAAATGTGCTCTTTGCTTCAGCTGCCTAATAAAGTGATGTGTAATTATAATAAAGCATTCTTTGGAGAGGAAAGAGAGAGGGATGTTGGCTTTCCCAGGGAATTGGTAATAAGATGTGATGCCTTATTATCTCCAGGCACCTATTTTTACCTGCTAGCTGTGCAGTGACCCTGTGGGTGCAGCTCCAGCCTGGCGAGGCTCTGTCCGGCTGCTGTGTTGGGAATGTTCTCAGGGAGGCAGACACTGCCTTTGCTCCTGGAATGAGGATCCTTCTGGCACCAGGATCCTTGGGACAAACAGGCTCATCTGCAGGACAAAGTTACTTTGCAGTGCCAGGTTTGTAGAGAAGGTTGCCTTTGGTATTTCAGGGGTGACACATTTGGGTTTAACTTTACCTAAAAGCAGTCAGTGGCTGGAGCAGGAGGGTGCTCTTACAGGGCTGCCCCAGCTTTTGGGAGGGGTGGTGAGGGACACACCAAATTCCCAGATGTCCAGTGAGTGCTCAGGTCACCTGTGCTGCAGGAAGTGCCTTGTCATGAAGGAGAGGCTGAACCTTTTCCCCCCTGTGTATTTCCACCTGATGCCTGCTCTTTCTCTCCTCATAGTTCACAGAGCTGTTGCCACTGAGGCAAAGAAAAGTCACTCTGGGTCCCCCCACAAGCTCAGGAAGGAATAAACAGAGTTTGTCTTCACCTGGAAGGAGTTCTGCTTTAGCATCAGAAAGTGTGGCCAGAGCAGCTGAGAGGAGCTGGTCTAGACAACGTCCCTTTAGCAAATGCAAGGTGATTCCTTCAGCTCTTTTCCAAGTGCTTATTCCCATCCCACTTTAAATGATTAGAAACCCCATTCAAGCAGACTTTACTCACAGAATTTGTTTCAGATTCTCTATATTTTCTTCTTTCATTTTGTTTCTTGTCTTTCAATTCAGGTCTCTCCCTATTGAAACCAAAACTGTTCTTACAGCTCCTACACTTTTATCTCTGCCACAAAACAGACACATGGACAGCTTGGTTTGAGACCCAGAACTGCACAGGAGAGTCATGTAAACTCCACTTCCTTCCATCCTTACAGTTCTGGAGCAACAGGTCAGGTAAATGCCAATCCTGTGGGTACAGAATTAGGAGCTCCTGTTCCTGTTGGGATTTGGGAACGGCATCTGAAGTTCCCAGCACCTGTTAATTTGATTTCTCCAGTTCTCCTGCATTACAGTCTGCACTAAGCACTTGATAACTCACTGTTTAAGCAATTAGAGCAATTAAGGCTTTATTTTTATAAGGATCTTATTCCTGTGTTGTTCAGGAAGCCGCTGATTGAGCAAAGCCAGGCAGTGTCCCTGAGTCATGCCTGAGGG
This sequence comes from Scytalopus superciliaris, assembly GCA_013400415.1. Lineage (NCBI taxonomy): Eukaryota > Metazoa > Chordata > Aves > Passeriformes > Rhinocryptidae > Scytalopus > Scytalopus superciliaris. The sequence continues at coordinate 300,804 of VXBX01001009.1, forward strand.
TGGGTCTGGAATGTTACATGTGGAATTTGACACATGTGCCTACAAGCAACCATGATCATTTTTCCTTAGTTGCTTTTTCCTTATTTGTTTGTTGTGTGGGGTTTCTTAGATCAGGTTTGACCCTCTCACAGATGGAGAGACTGCCTTTTGTGGCTCATTTTAGCCATTCCCCCCCATTATTTCAGTGGGCAATGACTTCCCGTGATGGATGGCACACACAGCCAGCAGCCCTGTGACCTAAGCATGGCTCACACTGTCCCAGACATAAATACTTATTAGCTGTAATGATGATGAGCAGAGAGGGAGCATGGCAGTCAAAATAGGACTTGAGATTCAAGAAATTGAATTTTTTTCTCAGCTCTATTGATTTTCTGTGTGATCCTCAGCAAGTAACTTAATTGCAGTGAAGTCAGTGCTCTCAAACTGCAAAAGGCAGAAATAGTTTCTCATATCAATTCTCAAGAAGGGTTTTAAACTCCTGCAAATATACAATTTATGTCAATGCTTTAAAGTATATAAAAGAACCAAAGGTCTTTGCTTGGATGACACTGGGCAGGGGACCTGATCCATTATTCTAATCTTGTTCTAGTGAGATCATATCCACATTTAATACTAAAGAAATACAAACACTGGGTTGTGTTGAAGACTGGCACGGGTGACATGAGAAGGAAATGTTTTCATAGTCCTGTTTTATCAGGTTTAATGCCATTCTTTGCAGAACTTGGTCCATTATGTCTGTACAGCTCAAAGATTCAGTGTGTGGTGCCATTCTGTGTCCCTGCAGTTTGCCCCGTTGGCAGATCCCAGTGCTTTGCCTGCAGGTTTCTTTTAATGATGGGAATAACCAGCCTCTCATCCTTCACAAGCACTGAGCACACGGGCCTGGGGACAGGTGAGGAGCTGCCACAGGAACACTGGGAAGCCACACAAAGGGGGAATGATTTATTCAGTCCATTGGAGCCAGTCAGGGAGTGCAGAGAACCACACCAAGGCTCTAAGTCTCACTGAGGAAACAGAGGCCAAACCAGGAGCAGCTTCATCTTCATCTGTTTTGTCAGTCCTACCTGATGAAGTTTTTCTCTTGCTTGGCAAATGCACTTAGGATGTAATTGTTTTTATATTTAAGGCTCTCAGCTATCACCATGTGCTGCACGTGGTACCATCTTCTTCAAAATGTCCATTTTCACATGAGGAAATAAAATATAAGCTAAAATGTACAAAAGCAGCCCTAGTTATGTCCTTGCTTCCCGGGGGAGGAAGGTTCATTTTCACAACAAGGAGATAAGAAAGCCCTAAAAGAATGATGCTCCCTCAAAATGTTCCGCTGGAGACGTTTAGGTACAATCAGCATCCCAATTCCTGGTGTGAACGTCCTGCTAAGCTGAAGGGAAGATCTGTTTTGTGGGATTGCATAGAAATTGGTGGGTAACCATAACTGTTCCCTCAAATAAGCACAAAACCCATGAACAAATGCCCCTCTGGAATCAGGGGACTGAAGCCACTGCAGCTCCTGCTCCAATGAGAGGCTCATGGCCCAGCTTCTCTCCACTGGGCATTATCCACAGGGCTCCCCTGAGCCACAGTGCAAAAAGGGCACTGGAAACCTGGAGCTTTGTGTTTGTGTGAGAGAGAAAAGCCAAACACATGCACAGGGCAGGGACACAGAGGGAGAAAGGGGCAAACTGCACTTTGAGGCTGCTGATCCAACAGAAAACTTCAAGAGGGTTGGTTTTTTTGGTCCAAATCCTGGCTTTGGTCAAAGCACTGTGCACAAAAATCTGTGGTTTATTTAATCCAATGCTCTAGGAAAAAAGACTTCCATGCTTTGTGATTAAACAGGGCTTCATCAAGGCAGTATCTCCCAGCCTCATGGAACTAACACAGGCAACCCATTAATCCCCAAACTGCCCAACAGCTTGAATAAAAAGAATAAATTAAATTAATATAAATAACATCGCAAATTCCATGGTTTGGGCTTACTTGAAATAACTAGTTTTCACCTGAGAGGGGTGTCCCAGCAGGAGCCAGTCAGTGCAGCTGCTCCTGGGGATTTCTAATGTTAGAATTTCTGTCATTCTTCCCATCCTGTCACCCTGAGCTTCAGCTTTTCATGTCATTAAGTTGCCACCACACCAGGGCTGGGCAGACTGGGTAATCAAGCCTACAGAATGGCTTTTGTATGTTTGTCCTGCACAGTGAGCAGCCACAGGAGAACAGTCTGGAAGGTTGGAGCACAATACACACAGTGTGGTCCCTGTGCTGCCTGAGAAGGGCTGGGCTGATGTTATTTGACTGTGAACTAATGATCTGATGAAGGGAGTGATGCTGGTGGGGCCCTCCAAGCAGTGGTGGCTTTGGGTGACTGACAGCTCTGCTCTTGATTCTTCTCTTGATTGATGGCAGAGTTATTTCAGCTGAAGGGCAATTAACTGTTCCTCATGGTTTACCTGTAGTGATGTTCTTTTTAAAGAAGCACCATGATGTTGTTAAGCACAAAGTCAATGCTCATAAAACAAGTCCAGAAAAGACTGACATTTGCCTGCCAGGGCCAGGATTTTAGAAGCACATGCCATCCCCCTGCAGCATCATGAACAGCTCTACAACATCACAGATGAAGAAACTCTCCTACCTGTAGCAGCATGAAAAGATTTTCATCCATCCTGTCTTCACCTGCAGGCCAGTCCAGCCCAAATCTGTGGAATGATGAATTATTTGGCCTTCACTGGTTTGTGCCATCTGGCTGTAAGGAACAGAGGGAAAAACAGGTGAGTCATAGTGAGCATAAGAAGATTGAACTATCACAGAAATCAGCAGCATCCCTTCTCTGACAAAACCACAGCAGGCTCCTAGAGCCTTTCTTGTTTGTCTCCCTTGTATTTATATCCCATCAAATTGTTGCCTCGCTGTGACTTTATTGTATAATAGTTCTTACTCTTCCTTTAAAAGTAGATTCTTGGCTGGAAATTATGGGTAAGAGTTACCGGAAAGAACAGGAGAAATGGTGCAGGAAAGAAAGGAAGGGGAGGAAGGCACTATGGGAAGAGCACCTTGGGAGATGTGGGCTCTTACAGCACCACACAGAGAGCAGAATTGTTCTCCCCAAAGGAAAAGCCACTCCACTTGGCACGGCATGGCTTCATTTCTCTGTTAGTGGCTTTCACTTTTAGGTTTATTTTGCATGCCTGTCACCACTGAAGAGAAAATCAGCCCAGCCTAACAGTTGCTTGGGCCACAGATTCACTGCCCTGCCTCTCTTTCCTTAGCAAAGAGGGTTGTTAGTGCTGCAATGCCTGTGCAAACCTGCTAATTAAGACTTCACAGCCTTGGAACTGATTTATGAATTTCAAGTAAAAGCCAAAGATGACAAAAGTTCAAAAGCCACCTCATTTAAAATTCTCATTTGGACTCCTGCTCTGACTCTCCTCGTTGGTGCCCTGTTGTTTCAGACTGCCCAGTCACTGTGATCCCTCCTTAACACCCTCTCCTTACTTAGACTTGTGCTGGTGAAAGGCAACTCAGTTTTGGGTGAGTAACATGCAGTGAGTTTGGGAGGTTTATTCCCAAGATTTCTACCTCAGCATGGGTGACAGAGTAGATTTTTGTCGGGGCTGGCACACCTTGATCTAAAATGTAAAACATCACCTCCAGTCTTCTGCCACAAGCAGCTGCCCCAGGCCTTTTCCTCTGGCTAACACCCACAGAGCATGGCTGGGGGAGTCAAGCTGGGAAAATTCTGCTTCCTGCCATCTCCTGCAGGTCCTTCTGCTTTCTGCCAGCCATGGGCTCCCTGAAGCACAGCCATGGCTCCCAAACCCAAACCCACGTGTGCCTTCCTTGCAAGCAGTTCCATTCTGTGTCTGCAAAACATCCCAGGAGGATTTGGGGGTTGAGTGGCTCTTACAGCTGCCACAGGATTCTTGGGAATAAGAACAAATCAGTAGTAGGGACAAGCTCTTGCCAGTCATAGTAATTCCAGCTTTCCACCCACTTACCTCTTCATACATTTCATTTGCTGTGTTTGTTACGTGTGTTTTAAACTCTCAATGTCAAAATATTAGTAACCATACTGCATGATGGAGTTAGGCTGAGAAATTAAGTTAGCCTAGTATTTATAACGTTTCCTAGATAGCCCTACATTCTGGGGCTCCAAAAAGCGATGAAAACTTATAACTTACCTTACTCCTAAAGCATTTTTTTGTAACAAATCAAGACTTTTATCAACAAGAAATGAAAGAGCCAAGAAGCACTTGTTTCAAATTTTTTTTTTTATTAGTTCTGCTTTGTCACAGAAGGAAAACATCCTTCTTTGGGAAGAAGTGCTCCTGAATTGGAATAATCTGAAATCTGGTTAGTGTAGGCTGGGTATCACTGTAGCAGGAAAGTGCTGAAGCCTGATGAAAATATTTAGATATTTGTGGTTCTGATGGGATGATTGAGTGTAAAAAGGATGTAAAAAGGTACTAGGATATATGTATTACAATTTTTAAAACCTCCTCTGTTGACAGTAATGGTATAAATATGGATAAATTCTAAATAAAATATCATTTCCCATACATGTCACAACAGTGTTTCTCTGCAACACTGTAGGGACCATCCCTGAGTGAATTCTGATGCTGTGAGAGATTTTAAGAAAATGTACAGCTGGTAGAAAACTTCCCAGCATTTGAAATCAACTCATCCTGTGAATGTCACACTGAACCAAACTTCAGCTGGAAAAGGGATGGAGTAAAACGTTAAAAGAGGAACGTGGAGTTCCCATTTCAGTATAAATGTAATTCAGCATCACTCACGGGATTCAGCCCCAGCCTCTCTCCCCGAGCTCCCCTTGGCAGCAGGTTTGGGTGGTGGGAACACCCCCCTCCTCCCCCGGGGGGAAGGCTCATGGCAGCTTTGACGAGGTGCTGCAGGGAGAGCTGAATGAACCAGCCAGGGGGGAGAGTGAAAGATCTCTTTGAATAGCGGGGCAGCGCTCCTGAAAGAAAACCCCAAAGTCTGTGTGTTCTGTCTCAGCAACGGGAATTCTTTCCCATTTTCAGGGAATGGCTCTCAAATACAAGGACCTGCAGGATTAGTGTTTCAACCAACTTACTTGGGAAATTAGGGGAAATTATTGAAATGTAGAAACTCAGATTATTTCTTGATGGCCTAAGAGAAAACCAGCTTGTGACACTTTTCCTTTCCAAGAGTTTTAAGCAAAACTTTAAGTAAATTATGGGGTAAGTAGGAAGCCAGAGATGTTCTGATGTTGTGTTTGTGTCAGAGTATCAGCCCCACCTTTGCGCTGCCCAAAATCACTGCTGTTCTTGCAGCATCCATTGATCCAAAACCCTGCCATTTTTGGAACTCATTTTCAAGAACTAATTTTAAACCCCTCAGATCTCAGCCAGGCTGTCACAGACTGCTTGAGTTTGACATTATAAACCCTGAGAAACACAAGTGGACCTTGTAATAATTTGTATGAATTACATAAACCCACCTTGTTACATTTATATCTTTGCAATCTGGAGCAGAATATTGTAGCAGGGTTGTTTTTTTTTTTTCCATTTATTTTCCCCTCGTGTTACTGCACCAGTTTTCAGAGAGGTTGAATTTTAAAACAGCACGGAATAGCTGTATTTAAACCTACCTATTTTTGGATGTTAATAATGAGTCTTCTGAGACATTTGAGATTCAGAAATTCAGGACAACCACTCAGGGATCTGTTCAGCTCCCGACTCTTCCTCACTGATGGGCAGCATTCAGGTACTTCCCTCCATGGAAGCTACCCTGAGTAGGAAAGGGAGGCACAAGATTAGGGAGAGTGGTGTTAAATGCCAGCTTGTTTTGCTTGTGCATGTGAAATATCAGAGACAGAACTGAAGTGGAAACTGTTGCTTCATTTACAAGCCCAGAATGAGGCAGCAGTGTCATCCAGCTGCAGGGAAAGCTCTCTGTGCCTGAAACACCTGGAAAAAGAAATGAAAAGGTAACACAAGCTCAGTTATGGATCAGGAAACTCCCTGACTGTGATGGCAATTCCACAGTGGAAGGGATGGAACAGGGAGGCTGTGGGTGCTCCATCCCTGGGAGTGCCCAAGGGCAGGTTGGACGGGGCTTGGAGCAGCCTGGGCTGGTGGGAGGTGTCCCTGCCCAGGGCAGGGGGTGGGGTAGGATGAGTTTAAGGTCTCTTCCAACCCCAACCATTCTGGGATTCCATGAATCCATGGATGCAGGTGCAGTCTCCACCAAGCTAGCTGGGCCAGGTGAGTGTCACAGTCACAGCTGGGTCACAGCACTGTGTTAGGTTGTCTCTAAGGCAACACTCCAGCATTTTTAATATGATTCTATAATTTACATTTGTTTCCTGTCCAATTTAACTAAGGCTGTGTTTGCAAGGTAGTGATTCATACTCATGTTTTCTGTAACAAATTATCCTTATTCATTTTAATAAAAATATCTTCTTACTTGTTCTTCCTCCCTCAATCCCACCTTGAAATCGCTCATTCGACAGCAATTATTGCTATTCTAAATGAGAAAAGCATGAATATTCTTCCTTTGCAATTCAAATACATTTCTGAGCTTTGGAATTATTTTATTTCACTGTCTAGTTTGTTCCTTTTCCTCTGTCAAACACTGTTTTTTTCCACTTCAGTCCTTTCTAAGTTTTACTTGGAGAAAAAAAATGAAGGAACTGTATTTTTTAATCCCAGTTAGTGTGCCAAGAAATGCCAGTATTCTGTGCATAGTGGCCTTATTAATGATGGCATTCAGGCTCCCTAAATAACAGGCACCAGGACTCAGGGTGTGGGAATCTGGTTGTTGCAGCCCACACAAAAATAGCGACTATTTCTTCTGTTTCACACATTTCTTCACGTCACAATGGTCATTAAAACTGAAAGTGTCACTTCTAAACGAACAGGAAGATGCCCAGCAAAGCCTCAGGATGAAAAGAATGTTCACCACACACAGCTGGTAATATAAAATTAAACTGAAGGGTGAGACAGTGTTGCCTTAAACCCTATTACATAATAGGCAAATTCCAGGCAGAAACAGTGAATTTCCATGTGCAGCTCACAGGAGTGAGTTTGTGCCCACAGCCCACGAGCACGTTCTGCTGAATGTCAGAGCCTGTGAGCAGGGGGAAGCACGGGGGCACGGGAGAGCTGCACGGGAAGGAGCTTAGCCCAGGATCCTGCCACCAGAGGCAGAGGAGACCAGAGCAGCTGCAAAAATGCTTAATGAAAATAGTGGCAAATAATGAAAGCCAAAGCCTGGGTTTCTGTGCAAGCCTGTTTGCCACTTAAGGATTTTATTCCCTCAGTTTGATTTGTGTCACTGAGTTATTCTAGTCTGGTTTCTAAGCCTCCCATAAAGTAGTACAAGGTTTCTTTGTAGTTCCTGCTCCACACCTCTGACTGCACATTGAAGTTACAGTGGCTGACGTTTGCTGGTGACAGGCAGAACAAAAATATTATATTTTTTTCCATTATATTACACAACATCTCCTGCAGCAAATGGCAGGCAAACTGCATGATGTTTACTGTACCCATTACTCTAATATTGAAAACTCCATGTAAAAACCTCTATCAGCATTTGTGCTATGCAAGCTTATAGGTTGTACTGTTAATTCCTGAATGGCAGGCACTTAAAATAATTCAGGAAATTACACTTACCAGTAATTATTTTATTTACCTGCACTGAGGCAGGACAGGACACATTTCTCAGTTTTATGACATTGCATGAATTCAATAACTGATTTTTGAGTCTGAATTGTCAAATCAATACAATTCAGAAGAACTCCAGATAAGCAAATCAATAACTGTAAAGTGGTAAATATGCCTGTTCAGCTGTGCTCCTCAGTCTGTGTCTCACCTGCTGTGGAAGCATCCAGAGCCACACTCACTTCTCCTGGCTCTCAGCTCCTCATTCCCATGCAAGGCCTTGCTGTGTATTTCAAGGCAGTGGGTTGAATCCACAGCTATCTCAAACCTGGATTCTCCATCTGGGAGCTATTGTGGCATAACAAGCAGTCCAGAAGGCCTTGGAAGGAGCACGTGAAAGCTGGAGACAGTAATATCCAGCCTGGGATTACCAGCCTGTGGAAAAGTCCTCTGGAGAAGAGAGACATAAAAAACTCTGTAAAACTCTGCCAATCCTTCCTGTTGATGTCCCTCCTGAAGTGAGCTTGTGAAGGGAACATTCCATCTTACTCTTAGCTCCCCTTGTATTGGTTTTTGTGGAAGAGACTCAACTAGTGCCGTGGCAGTATCACAAAATCTAAAGATGGAATGTTTTTTGGTGTTATTCCCACTAAAACGTGCAAACACTTTGTGTTTCTCTTCCTCTATTCCTGTCGCAAGTGAATGAATGAAAACAATGTAAAACTCCTACTCTGGTAACAAAACAATAACAATAACACCCGGCGCTGTCTCGCAATGAAATATTGTGACTAATCTAGCCTTGGCAACTTTCCCCTTCCTCCAGGGAGCCTCCAGCTTATCTCACCTGCCAGAACTCAGCTGCCATAAAACCTTGGAGTCTCAGCATTCCCTCTCCTCTGAGTGCTCGTGGGGCTCCCAGGGGAGGAGCAGGGCCATCAGCAGCCATCCCTCCCTGTGTTGTGCCTTGACCAAAAATAACACGTGCCTGTGAAGTTTCTCCCTCATGAAAACCTTTGAAGGCAGCTTTCCATACACTCCTTGCTCAAAATTGACTCTAACACAGAGGCAAATAATATCGATTTCTACACTAACACCAGTCCTGGAGACCCCTCTGCTCTCCAGTACATGGATGGCAGGGATATCCCACCAAACACCATGTACTGAGCTATCACACAGGTCTCTAAATAACTGATTGTATGAACTCACCTGAACCCTGTGTCGACTGAAGTGACCTCAGAAAGAGCTACACAATCGTGTGACAGCTCACACAGCTGGATCAGGGGCACAGGGAGGCTCTGCATGGGCTGCTGTGCTCAGTGGTCATCCATTGCATGGGAAAAGGGCTCCTTCCCAACAAAACCTAATAGGACGTAAAGCACTGGAGGCAGCTCTCGTCTTACTGCAGCTCTGCGTTCCTCCAACACCACAGCACAGTTGTTATAATGCACGAATACATTAAATAATTTAATCTGATGAAACAGGTAAATAAATGCGCGGTTCCCTGGTTGTGCACAGTCACTGTTCCATGAAAGGCAGACACTTGCAGTGGGAATCCCCACAGCAATTACACACTGAGAATATTTAACATTTACCATCACGTCTCTCTCATTAACATGATTTGTCTCGCCGGTTCTTTGCTGAACACCCAGGTACAGCTGCCTGTGACACTTCGTGCCTCAGGTCGAGGCCTGAGGGTGAAATGAGGCTGATGGAAACGTGGAAGGTTACGTGATGTTGCCAAAATGAGGGGCTGAGGGACACAAGGGTCAGTTTTCCTTTGCATCCCACTTTTTCCATACACACTGTGCTGTCCCAACCCCTTTGCTTCACACCCTCTGGTATCCTCATGGCACAGATAAATGTGGAAGTATGGACTTTAAGGGATGTACCTGCTCGCTCCCGAGTCCTTTGGGAAAAGACTCCCTGGGATGTGACGGGATTCCGGTGAGGAGGTGATGGAGAGGGATGGGAAAGGGAGGTTATTCTGGGAGGGGGCAGGCAAAGCAGGGGCCGGCAGAGGTGCGGGAGGGGAGGAACGTGAGGGACCGAAAGGGGAAAGGGCCTGTTCGGAGGGGCCTGAGTGGCCAAGGGGGTGAAGGCGAGGAGGGAAACTCTGAGGGGAACGGCCTGAGCCCCGCGGGGAGGGAGGCGCTGAGGGAGTGATCCCGGCTGAGGGGGCAATCCCGGCTGAGGGGGCAATCCCGGCTGAGGGGGC
>VXBX01001009.1:312790-367390 GCA_013400415.1 Scytalopus superciliaris
AGTCCGGCGAGCGGGGCGACCCCGGCTGAGGGGGCGATCCCGGCTGAGGGGTCGATCCCGGCTGAGGGAGGAATCCCGGCTGAGGGGGCGATCCCGGCTGAGGTGGGTCAGGAGGGGCTGAGAGCAGCAGCCATTGCTTGAGGGGAGAGACCCCCGGGGTGCTGAGGGGGCAGTCCCGGGTCTGAGCTGAGCTGGAGTGAGTTGAGTGATTCCAGAGGGTGAGGTGAGGCACTGAGGGGAGCCATCCCATGGGATGAGGCACTGAGGGGAGCAATGCCAGGGGCTGAGGTGAGGCGATGAGGGGAGCGATTCCATGAGGGTGAGGTGAGGCACTGAGGGGAGCGATTCTAAGGCTGAGGTGAAGTACTGAGGGGAGCGATTCCATGGGATGAAGTGAGGTACTGAGGGGAGCGGTTTCAGGGTCTGAGGTGAGAGACTGAGGGGAGTCATTCGAGAGGGGTGAGGCACTGAGGGGAGCGATTTCCAGGCGACTGAGGGGAGCGATTCCATGGGGTGAGCTGAGGCACTGAGGGGAGCCATTCCGGGGGGTGAGCTGAGGCGCTGAGGGTGCTCTTTGGGGGGACGGCTGGAGACGAATCGCTCCCTTTGGTCCCTCTGAGGCACTGCCGGGACCCGTCCGGCGGTGCGGGTCGCTCAGTCCCCTGTCCCTGTGAGGCACCAATGCCCATCCCGCGGTGCGGGTCCGTCTCTCCCTTATCCCTGACAGACACCAATGCCCATCCCGCGGTGCGGGTCAGTCTCTCCCTTATCCCTGACAGACACCAATGCCCATCCCGCGGTGCGGGTCAGTCTCTCCCTTATCCCTGACAGACACCAATGCCCATCCCGCGGTGCGGGTCAGTCTCTCCCTTATCCCTGACAGACACCAATGCCCATCCCGCGGTGCGGGTCAGTCTCTCCCTTATCCCTGACAGACACCAATGCCCATCCCGCGGTGCGGGTCAGTCTCTCCCTTATCCCTGACAGACACCAATGCCCATCCCGCGGTGCGGGTCAGTCTCTCCCTTATCCCTGACAGACACCAATGCCCATCCCGCGGTGCGGGTCAGTCTCTCCCTTATCCCTGACAGACACCAATGCCCATCCCGCGGTGCGGGTCAGTCTCTCCCTTATCCCTGACAGACACCAATGCCCATCCCGCGGTGCGGGTCAGTCTCTCCCTTATCCCTGACAGACACCAATGCCCATCCCGCGGTGCGGGTCAGTCTCTCCCTTATCCCTGACAGACACCAATGCCCATCCCGCGGTGCGGGTCAGTCTCTCCCTTATCCCTGACAGACACCAATGCCCATCCCGCGGTGCGGGTCAGTCTCTCCCTTATCCCTGACAGACACCAATGCCCATCCCGCGGTGCGGGTCCGTCTCTCCCTTATCCCTGACAGACACCAATGCCCATCCCGCGGTGCGGGTCCGTCTCTCCCTTATCCCTGACAGACACCAATGCCCATCCCGCGGTGCGGGTCCGTCTCTCCCTTATCCCTGACAGACACCAATGCCCATCCCGCGGTGCGGGTCCGTCTCTCCCTTATCCCTGACAGACACCAATGCCCATCCCGCGGTGCGGGTCCGTCTCTCCCTTATCCCTGACAGACACCAATGCCCATCCCGCGGTGCGGGTCCGTCTCTCCCTTATCCCTGACAGACACCAATGCCCATCCCGCGGTGCGGGTCCGTCTCTCCCTTATCCCTGACAGACACCAATGCCCATCCCGCGGTGCGGGTCCGTCTCTCCCTTATCCCTGACAGACACCAATGCCCATCCCGCGGTGCGGGTCCGTCTCTCCCTTATCCCTGACAGACACCAATGCCCATCCCGCGGTGCGGGTCCGTCTCTCCCTTATCCCTGACAGACACCAATGCCCATCCCGCGGTGCGGGTCCGTCTCTCCCTTATCCCTGACAGACACCAATGCCCATCCCGCGGTGCGGGTCCGTCTCTCCCTTATCCCTGACAGACACCAATGCCCATCCCGCGGTGCGGGTCCGTCTCTCCCTTATCCCTGACAGACACCAATGCCCATCCCGCGGTGCGGGTCCGTCTCTCCCTTATCCCTGACAGACACCAATGCCCATCCCGCGGTGCGGGTCCGTCTCTCCCTTATCCCTGACAGACACCAATGCCCATCCCGCGGTGCGGGTCCGTCTCTCCCTTATCCCTGACAGACACCAATGCCCATCCCGCGGTGCGGGTCCGTCTCTCCCTTATCCCTGACAGACACCAATGCCCATCCCGCGGTGCGGGTCCGTCTCTCCCTTATCCCTGACAGACACCAATGCCCATCCCGCGGTGCGGGTCCGTCTCTCCCTTATCCCTGACAGACACCAATGCCCATCCCGCGGTGCGGGTCCGTCTCTCCCTTATCCCTGACAGACACCAATGCCCATCCCGCGGTGCGGGTCCGTCTCTCCCTTATCCCTGACAGACACCAATGCCCATCCCGCGGTGCGGGTCCGTCTCTCCCTTATCCCTGACAGACACCAATGCCCATCCCGCGGTGCGGGTCCGTCTCTCCCTTATCCCTGACAGACACCAATGCCCATCCCGCGGTGCGGGTCCGTCTCTCCCTTATCCCTGACAGACACCAATGCCCATCCCGCGGTGCGGGTCCGTCTCTCCCTTATCCCTGACAGACACCAATGCCCATCCCGCGGTGCGGGTCCGTCTCTCCCTTATCCCTGACAGACACCAATGCCCATCCCGCGGTGCGGGTCCGTCTCTCCCTTATCCCTGACAGACACCAATGCCCATCCCGCGGTGCGGGTCCGTCTCTCCCTTATCCCTGACAGACACCAATGCCCATCCCGCGGTGCGGGTCCGTCTCTCCCTTATCCCTGACAGACACCAATGCCCATCCCGCGGTGCGGGTCCGTCTCTCCCTTATCCCTGACAGACACCAATGCCCATCCCGCGGTGCGGGTCCGTCTCTCCCTTATCCCTGACAGACACCAATGCCCATCCCGCGGTGCGGGTCCGTCTCTCCCTTATCCCTGACAGACACCAATGCCCATCCCGCGGTGCGGGTCCGTCTCTCCCTTATCCCTGACAGACACCAATGCCCATCCCGCGGTGCGGGTCCGTCTCTCCCTTATCCCTGACAGACACCAATGCCCATCCCGCGGTGCGGGTCCGTCTCTCCCTTATCCCTGACAGACACCAATGCCCATCCCGCGGTGCGGGTCCGTCTCTCCCTTATCCCTGACAGACACCAATGCCCATCCCGCGGTGCGGGTCCGTCTCTCCCTTATCCCTGACAGACACCAATGCCCATCCCGCGGTGCGGGTCCGTCTCTCCCTTATCCCTGACAGACACCAATGCCCATCCCGCGGTGCGGGTCCGTCTCTCCCTTATCCCTGACAGACACCAATGCCCATCCCGCGGTGCGGGTCCGTCTCTCCCTTATCCCTGACAGACACCAATGCCCATCCCGCGGTGCGGGTCCGTCTCTCCCTTATCCCTGACAGACACCAATGCCCATCCCGCGGTGCGGGTCCGTCTCTCCCTTATCCCTGACAGACACCAATGCCCATCCCGCGGTGCGGGTCCGTCTCTCCCTTATCCCTGACAGACACCAATNCACCGACTCGGCGCAGTGGCTGTCGGTGAAGGAGGAGACCATCTTCCTGCACGACGGGCTGATCCGGGTCACCGACCTGGCCGAGCTGCCCAGCGAGATCATCGGGGTGGCCGAGCCCGGCGACACCGAGCTGGAGGTGAGGCGGCCCCCGGGGGGCAGGGAGGGCAGGATGGCCCCGGGAGGGGGCCCGGCGAGGGCAGGCCTGAGGCGGGCAGGGGGTGGTGCGGGAGGATGACTAGGGCAGGATGGGGGGCCAGCAGGGAGCACGGGGGATGCGGATGCGGGACGAGCCATCTGGGCTGCCCAGCCAGCCGCTGGCCGGGCATTCTGCTTGTTTGAAGCCAATCTAATTTATTTCGAATAATAATAATAATAATAGAAGTGGAGCCGGGCAGGAGGGTGGCGGAGCGCTGATAGCGATGGAGGGCGAAGTATTGGTGCTCTCTCCTTGTTCTGTATCCATAAGGTTTGGAATTCCGAGGCGTGTTTTTCAATGTGGCCTTTGGCCCATTTATTTTTACTGAAGGCTTTGTATCTTTCTGCTGTTACTTTTAGGCGGTTTGTAATTAATCAGCCCTACAACAAGGTGCAGTGACGGTGCTGAGGTGCCTGGGTGTTTTATTCAGCTGCTGACAATGTTATTTATTAGAGAGCCAGGAGGGCAGCCCAGATTTTCCTTCCAGCCTTTTCCCTTCCCCGAAGTGCCGGTGGTTGTGGCTGCAGGCAGGCGGTGCAGCTGTTTTATTCTTCCAGGAGACGCTGAAGGACTGAATGTCACGGATTATGGGTTGCCTCTGTTTTGTAGGCTGCATTTTTTCTCCCTCTGTGCCTCCCTTCTCCTCTTTCACCCCGCCCTCCTCTCCAGCGATGTGGCTCCCAATGACACAGGGGCTTTGTCAGGGAGCTGAGCCGAGAGGGGCCGGTTCAGCAGGAGCTTTATCTGCCGGCTCTGCTCGGTCACAGGCGTTTTAGGCCCAAAAACCCTCTTGGAGAGGCTTCAGCTGCTGCCTGGGGTGTTGCTGAGCAGAACCCCCGAGCCAGCCGGCCAGTCCCGACAGCATCCTTGTTCCTCGGGTGTCGTGGAGTTTTGGGGGGTTCGGGAAAACTTCCCCCAGCCTTAGCGAGGGGAAGGCGTTTTCTGCTGAGCGTGCGGTTCCTGCTCCCTGTGCCGGGGCCCTGCGAGCCGCGGTGGGAAAATCAGCTGCTCCCACGGAATGGGGGTGGGCAAATGTCACATGAACGGGGAAGGATGGACTTCCCTCTGTGTGTATAAACATGGGATGATTCTCCCATGTGATCAGAGGCCACTCTGCCATTTAGTGCGATTCGTGTTCAGGAAAATATTTTGATTCCGTGGCACAGTTCTGGAATCAGCACTGAGTCTAAAAACTGTGTTTTTTTCATGTTATATCACAATAAAGGAGGATATCCTTCAAAAAACCAAGCCAAGCCTCATTTTAAGGCCTTCCAGCTGGGCCAGAGGTATGTTCCAGCATGAAACTTGACACGTGGCTTCCCTTGACAAACACTTTGGCTCAGGAGAATTTTTTGTTGGTGTAGGAATGTTATGAAACTCCAGTTGTTTGGGAGAGATAGGGATGGAATTGGTGTTGCTGTGCCTTGTTCTGTGTGATATTTATTGTAAGGAGTGTTTCAGCAATCCAGTGCCACTGAGTCACATCAGTCTGCCTCTTCCAGAGGTTTGGTTTTTTTCCTGCTGGGAATGTTTGCAGCACAAAACTTTGAAATAAATAATTAAATCAGACTTTTTTTCTGTGCTGCTTATTTTGATAAGTACTGATTTTGGTTTACTTTGGTTTTTATTCTTGAGTCACAAGATACTAAAGCCTTTTATTACTTCCACTGCTAGAATAGATGATCACAAGTGACTTATTTCTCATATTTTGTTATAACTTGATTTATAGTCTTTGGAACTGAGGGGGGGGGGTGTTAAAAGTGAAATTTCAAGTGTTGTAAATATATATATTATTTCGCTCATAATTTGTGTCTGCCTTTTTTTAGTGGTTTTTTTTGTTTGGTTTTTTTTGGTTTTTTTTTGGGTTTTTTTTTGTTTGGTTGGTTTTTTTTGAATAAAGGGCTGCTTTGGTGTTCTGGAATGGCTTTGAGGAGCCATTTTGTGGGAATAGGTGCCCACATCTCACTGAAGTGTGGCCCTGCTCCACTCAGGAGCTCATTTGCGCTCTTTCTGCTCCTACTTGCAGTGTAATAAATATCTTTGAAAACGATCCAACTGGAAATCCCTTGGGATGTGCTGTTGGACAAGGGTAGGAGATGCTGCAGCTGCTGCTTTGATTAGTAAACTTCTTTAATTCACTTCTTGGGCTTCATCAGTGGTGGTCAGAACCCTGAATTTCTGCCATGAAGTGCTTAATTAAAAATGTATAATCTTTAGTACTTCAATGGATGTTTTTTGGGTGGAGATGTGTCATTCTGGTCCCTTTTGCTTAAATACCCTTTTGAAGAGCTTATTGGGGAATAATGTCAATGTATTTGGATGTGTTTCCTTTGTCCTTCTGTTCAAAGGTTCTGGCTATTTATAAAAAGAAAAGCAGAGGGAAAATGTTACAGTGCTGGTGCTGTGCCAAGAAAGGTCTATGAAAGACTTATTATTTTGGTGTTTTGACTCCCATACAGCTTTTATTTATGTATTTCTATACACCTGCATATATATATTTTAGTGGTAAGTTACAAGAGCATTAACCTTCTCTTTCACCTGAAGGTAGCTTGTTCTAGGAGTATGTTTAGCTTTAGAGAGTGTGGAGGCTTTTGGTTTGTTTGTATTTTTTATGTGATGATATTTGCCAACTTCTTAGACTGTCTCAGCATATTTACAAAGAATGGGGGCCCTCTTTTTATTTGATAGCATTTGGTAATGATATGCGTGTAACAGCTGCTCCTGGTGTGGGTTTCCTACTGAAATCTCTAGTCAGGAGAGACCTGGATTAGTCAGTGACTACGTGAGCCTTTGGACCCTTGTTTGAAAGTCTTTCGTGCAGAGAAATGACTTTCAAAGTGCAAAGTTGTCTGCTTTTCGGAGACGACCTTCTGTGAGAGAGCTGGAGGTGTTGCCATGATGTTTTGGTCAGTCAGTGCCCACCCAGGGGGCACAGTCTGGGGAGGAGGAGCTGTTCCATAATGTGCCACTGTGGAAACTGCAGGCACGGCCTGAAGTTGTGTCAGAGGAGGGTTAGGTTGGATTTTAGGAAGAGGTTCCTCCCCCAGAGGGTGGTGGGCACAGCCCGGAGGCTGCCGGAGCTCCAGGAGGGTTTGGATGATGCTCTGGGGCACAGGGTGTGCCTCTTGGGGCTGGGCCTGGGCAGGGCTCACGGTTGGACTCCATGACCCCTGTGGGTCCCTCCCAACTCAGCCTGTTCTGTGATACTGTAACTTCCAGAATCTTCCCAACCAAACATCTTTCATGGATACAGTAACCCCGGGAGCGGGGTGAGAGTTTCTCTGAATGGGCGGGGTCTCTTCAACCAGATAGAGTTAATGTGCCAGTGCACCAGAGTCAGCACAGGGTCATGGAATGGGCTGGGTTGGAGGGACCTCAGAGCCCACCCAGTGCCACCCCCTGCCCTGGGCAGGGACACCTCCCACCAGCCCAGGCTGCTCCAAGCCCCGTCCAACCTGTCCTTGGACACTCCCAGGGCTGGGGCAGCCACAGCTTCTCTGCCCAACCTGTGCCAGGGCCTGCCCACCCTCACAGGGAGGAATTTTTCCCTAATATCCCATCTAACCCTACTCTCTGTCAGTGTGAAGCTGGCAGGTGTTGCTCGGCATGAAAACCGGGTGTCTTTAATCAAGTGTAAGCTTAAAAATAATAAAAACTAAAATAAAAATAAGAAAAAAGTGGTGGCCTTTCCCCTTCCCCCCAGTGTGGCCTGGGCAGGCCCTCCATGGAGATGCGAAGACCTGCAGTCCAGAGCTGTTTTAGCTGCATGTGCCAGGGCTGGGGCTGACTTGTGTTTTTCATAAAACAATTTAGACTCAAAGGCTTCTGCTAAACTCAAAGCTTTCACCCATTTTCCTCCCAGACTAGAGAAAACATTTTGTCACTTTCCCCTGTTTGCTGAGGGAGAGAGCAGATCTCTGTAATTATCTAGGTCAGTGCTTCCCAAACCTTTCTGGCTGTGACCTCACTTCCATCTCCAAGCTTCACCTCTGTCAGGCTGGAAGTCCCTAATGCAGCTCCAACAATTGACTCCTTCCTGAGTGGGTGACCCCTCGGGGGGTTGTGACCTCTCCTTGGGAGCTGCTGATCCAGGCGTGTGTCAGGCCTGGAACACCCTCCCCCTGCCCTGTGCATCCCCTGCCTCTTCCAGGGCTTTGAGATTGTTCACCCTGTACAATGTGGACCACTGTGCCCCCCTTGGCTTTTTATTTTTGAGGTCATGTTTTAGTTCTTCTTGCAGAGAAAAATAGAGAACTTCTAAAGGATGATTTTGCAAATATGTTTCCAAAATATGGATCTTGTTATCAGTTGCAGCTGATTAATTCAGTGATCTCCACTCTCAGATTTTTAAATTACAAAGATTTTTCTTTACCTGTTGTAGATATTTTCATTTGCTACTTGAGTAAGAGCCAAAGAAATATTTTTAATGAACAAATAAAGAAAGAACCCTTTGCTTTATGGCATCTTTGTGTTTACAGCTTGCTTGTGCTGTGTAATTCATCTCAGAGATGAAGGTTATTTGGGAAATTCATACAGTTACAAAATTATTTAGTATAAAATTGGAAGGGATAGATGTGTCTTAGTGCCATTTCGGAGCAATTAGGTTTGTAATGCTTTCACAGGGGAAAATAGTTCCTGCTTTTAGCTGAGTTGTTAAAAAGCTGTGCTGCTCCATACAGGAATCAGCAGAGGGTTTGAACAAGGTGATATGGTTAAAATTCCGTGGAGCAGAAAAGATTGGAACAACCTTGAAACTTGTTTTTAACTGCCACACTAAAGCAGGATGGAAGGTGCAGCAGCTGCTGAGAACCTATAAAATCTCAGTACCTAAAACATCAGGGTGAGAATGTTCACAGGGGTTTATACAGTTTACACATGGTGTAGCAAGGAAAAAAGCCCTGCAGGGGGTTAGGAAAGTGACTGGGAAGAAACCAAGGTGGTGTTTGCAGCAGGCAGTGTTTGACTGGGTGTCCCAGGAAGTGCCATGAGCAGGAACTGCTGTTCCCAAGCAGAGCACATGGAATGTGAGCCCAGGAGCACGGACACGGGGTGTTCATGGAGCAGTGCGAGCCTGGCTGTGTGTCTCAATCTTCAGGGTACCTTTAAAACTGTCAGCTGTGCTGTTTCTCTTGTAGAATAATCCATACTTTTTGTAATTCAGTCTTTTTTACATTGTTTTATTGGTGTTTCTGGAGATAAAAGTGCCAAGGAAACCAGTGGTGCTGCTTGTGTATCTGTACAAGGGGAATGACCTTATACCTGTAATGGCGTGTTAAAAGGAATGTAGTTACAATTTTTTTCATGCTGCTGTTACTTTACGATTTTGGAGTCGTTTCTGCTTTTCTGTCTGGTTTGTTCCTCTTGGGAGATGGGAATAATACTTGGTTAATGCTCAGGGGGGTATTAGGGATGTAATTGATCCTGGTGACTGTACCACCATCTTCATCCTTATGTGACGTTCAGCCAATTGAATTCTGTAGAGAAAGAATTAAATGTTTTTGGGGAGATTTAAAGGCTTCCCATTGCAATATGTAACTTTAGGAAAAGACACACCTCTGTGAAGAGCTTCATTGCTCAGAATTCCCTGTGCAGTAGAATTAAAACAAGCCCCCCAAGCACTAATATGGCACCAGGAAGAGCACAAGGGGCAGGAATTTTAGCCAGAGGAAAAAGCTGCCTTTTAGTGGCAGCTCACATTTAAATTTACTTAATAGGGTGATAAAACCTCAGGCCAAAGCTCTTCATGTAGATTAGTGCGTGTTAATTGTAATAGTTGCTCTCAGTAGAGAGGCATGTTACCCTGCTGATGGTGGATGTCAGCCCCTGCTCTCTGGAACAGAACTGGTGAAAATACTCTTTACTGGGAGGAGGTACCTGGTTAAGGCCACGTGGGAGGGTGCAACAGGACAAGTATTGCATACAGCAGGAAGGGTGACATCCTCCCCTAGTTCATCTGAAATTAGATACCTTCTGTGCTTCTCAGTGTTGAAGAAGATGTCAATGACCAGTCAGAGTGGTTGGACTTTGGATCCATCATTTTCCAATTAAAATATTTATTCAAATCGATTAAAAAGGTTAAACACAGAAATAAGGATAAGGTGCTGCAGAATTAAAATTGAGCTTACAACAGAGCTTTTAGTTATATGTAACTAGATCCTTGAGTAACTTGGTTTATGGCAAAACAGTGTGTTTGTTACTTCCTTTTCTTCCTTTTGGACTCTGTTTAGTTCTTGGTAGTTAAAAATGGCTGGAGCTGCAAGTGCTGGGTCACTGACTGGCTCAGCGGCTGGGGCTGCCCTGGAGATCTCCCCAAATATCGAGGCACTGACAAAAGGGTGCTGGAAATCAGTCCCAAATCAGAGCTCAGGTGTCAATCCTGAGGCACCGGCAAGGCAGGAGGAAAGGGAATTTTACCCCCTGTGGAGGGAGGAACATTTGTTTGCTCAGTGAGGTACCTCAGAGTGCTGCACCTCTGTATCTGCAGGGAAGTGACTCTGCCCTTGCTCTAACAAAGAGAACGGTCAGATCGGCTGGATAGGAGGGGAATAAACTAATTTGGGGAGGAAGGATTAAATCTGGGCTCTAAAGTGGGAGATTTGCCAGAGCACAGCACTGACAGCCTGAAGGAGCGCTCCGTGGTGGTGCAGCCTGGGGCAGGAGCTGCTGGGCTGGCCAGCTCTGCACCTCGGGGCATTCCTGCTGGATCCAGCTGGGTGAGGGTGGGGGAGACCTTCCTGATTTCATCCTCCTACAAGCTGTTTGAGCACAGACTTTCTATTCCCTTCCTTCACCCGTGTCTTTTAGCAGCGCTGGGAGCTGCGTTGCCTGTTTCAGAATTGTGAATGGATGTGGTGCGGTTTTTCTTGCATTTTATTTTAACTTGCTTTGACTTCAAATGGTTTCAGGATAATAAGCTTTGCCTGGAGATACGAGCAGACTGTAGTCAGTGTGCTGAGGAGACCTTGGCAAGGGCTGTGATTCCTCTGGGAAGCCTTTAGTCCATGCAGAGGGAAGCACTTAAATACCTGGCATGGCCCAAGGGAAGCTCTGTCAGAGAGCTGGGGGAGGAAGGGTTTGTTTGGCTCACCAGGGAGAGCCAGAGCCATTCCCTGATGTGCTCTGGGATCCTGGCTGTGTGTCCAGACCCTGAAAGCTCCCAAGGTGTTTGTCAGAGCCTCACTGGGAACATTTGGTCTTGAAGCTGCTTTTTTGGAGGTATCTCCAAGTACTGACCTGGTAAAATGTTTTTTGAGGAAAACAGGCTTGAAGATAATTTTCTGGATTGTCCTGCATAGCAGACGATCTCACACCTTTCTTCTAATATTATTCTAATCTCCTGTTATTTTCTGGAAGCACAAATGCCAACTTAGACGTTCAGATGATGTTGAATAATTAACTTTTTCCCACTGATTCCGTAAGCTGTGTGTGAAAACCGGATGATGTAAACTGTGTTATCAAAAGTCAGTAAGTCCCATTTTGGAATGGTCTTGTAAATGTGTTGAAGCTGATAGGCTTCCTGTATCATTTACCCAAATTAGTGCTTATTTCCTTCATGAAAGACCAAAGCAAAACACTCTTTACAATTCCAGACAGACCATACTGTGCTTATAAAGCAAATTGTGAACTGTGAGATCAGTGAGAAAATAAGACTTCAGCAGGAAAAGGCTTTTCATCAGCATCTCTGCACATATTTGACACTGACTTGTCTTGATTTGTACAAGACAGACTCGGAGATACGGAGCCAGTTCAAAGACAAAGAGATTCCACCTTCCTGTTGGACTGTGGGACTTGAGGAGCAAGGCACAGAACACCAGGCATGTCCCAGCTTCTGTGCTTATTAACATGGCCAAAGAGCGTGTTTTCTTCAGCATTTAATTCTCAAAATGGAAGCATTAGTCCTGTTTTTCCTCAGTTTCTGCAGCTTGTTGTCGCTTACTTGAAAATCCATCCAGTTTAGCTCAAGAAAATCAAAAGCAAACTGTTCTAGAAGTGATTCCATCTGTAACAGGAAACAAACTTATTTTTGAGGCAGCAGAACACACAACTGAACATGAGGTGGTTATTTTAAATGTATAATATGTGGGTTAGGAATTAATATTCTACGTCTCTATGAGAAATTAATTAAAAGAGGTTCATTAGTTTTAAGAAGCCCAATACAACATCTATTCAAGTGTAATTATGATGTGAATTCCTTTAAAGTGAACTCTTCATGACTATAATGGTGAGTGTCCTGCTGCAAAGCTGTTCCGTTGACTTTAGGGTGGAAATGGCAGCTGTGATTTGTCCTGAAGCGTTTTAATGAGCTGTTCAAAAGTCTGCAATTAGATCTAAACATTTAGTTCATGTTCCGTGTCACTGCTGCCTGCAATTAGAAAACCACAGACCAGACAGCCCTGCATGAGATTACCCACTGCAGCTCTTTGTCCCTCGCACTCCCCTTCCCACATATATAAACTGTATATTTATTTATTAACTGAATGGGGGAAGGGTCGTTTGACAGCATAAAAATACCGAAGAGGAAGTGTTTGGGGGTGGATGAGATGAGATGAGACACCGTGGCACTTGGACACTGGATCCCTTTGGACACTGGATCCAGAGGATCACAGAATGCCTGGCTCATGCCTTTCCTGGGGGTTGCCACAGCTTAAGTGACTTTGCTGATCTCCACCGTTGTTTGCTGGAGGGAGAAAAGTTGTCTGCAAATTGCTTAAAATCCCAAGTTTCGCTGTACCAGGCTGGGCTCTAACCCATAAATATGTTTTGGTGTCACAGTTTGCTTGTTGTCTGTTGTTCCAGCTTAGTCTCCAATTTTATTTAGAAGTGCCAAAAAGGCCTCTTTCTTCTGTCTGAATTGATGATGAGGAGACTTTTAGGTTTTTAAACTAAGGCAGCAACTGGGAATATTTTGAGAAAGGTGTAGCTAAGTGCAGTATGATAAAATCAAGGAGGGAAAAAACCAGGGAGGGGAGAGAGTGTAACAGAACTCTTGGTTCATTGGAGAGAAGGGTTGGTTGGTTTGTTTGTTTGTTTGAAAAGCTCCAAAACTAGAACATACACGTTCTTTTTACACAAGATTGATGGCCTATTAGTTTTTGTAGAAGGGCTCTAAACCCCTGGGACCCTCCTACCCCTCAGTCCTTCTGAAGCTGCTTGCAAAATTGCCTCGATTACAAACAGAAAAGCTCCAGAGGAGGCGAGTGTTTATTTTCCCAGATACAATTTTGTGTGTGTGTTTTTCTCTACAGTCACATTGTTGTTGTTTTAGCAACACCACTGAAAGTTTGAAAACCCCCAAGCCCGGGTTCAGTGATGATGCTGACTCAGCAGTGGCAGGGTCTTAGAATCCCAGAATAGTTGGGGTGGGAAGGGACCTCTGTGGCAGGTGACACAGGAACGTGTGCAGATGGGTTTGGAATGTCTCCACACCCTCCATGGGCAGTTCCAGGGCTCTGTCACCTCCATGGAAAGAAGTTCTTCCTCACACTGAGGTGGAACTCGTGTTTTAGTTTGTGGCCACTGCTCCTCATGCTGGTGCTGGACACAACTCCACTCCTTGGATCCAGCATAACTTTATCCATGCCCAGAACTTAAACCAATACCCCCAGTGTGTGCAGGGAACGGCTGACTTAGAAATCACCCAGAGCCACTGTGATGGGTTATTTTTTGTAGGCCTTCCTTGGTAACCAGGGTCAAAATCTAGGCAGTATTCCATCCCATCTCTTTACATAATCAGGTGTATATAAGCCGAAGGGGGAGGTGTTCTCTCTCTTTTGCTTTCTTTTCCTTCACGGGCTAGCACGCTGACAGGCTCTCGGTGTTTAGGCCCGGCTTATCTGTGTTAAGCTACGCCTGCTCCAAGGGCTGTTTGCCTGGGCCGGCGGCGAAGGTTAAGAATCTGCTTTTCGTAAGGAAAGCACCGAGTTTACTATTGTATTTGTTACTTACTGAGTTAATTTCTAAGTTTAGATGGTATATATTTGTTTGTCTCATTTCCCTTTTTGTCTCCCTCTCCCCTTTCCCTTCCCCTTGTCCCTTATTGGGGTGGTTTGGGGGTCCCTGTCTCATTGTACCTAGGATATAAATTTAATATATGTAAATATATATTTCTTCAGTTTTCTCTTGCTGCTTTTTGCCGTTTCGGGAGAGGGAGGGGGGAATCTTTCTTGTGAGGTTTGGCCACGCCAACAGCCACGCATGACCCTTTCCCCCCGCCCCCTTCAAAAGGTCTGCCTAAAAGAGCCCTTTCCCCTCTCAGATCCTGTCGTTCGAGACCAAGAACCCGTCGGAGCTGGCGGAGCGGCTGCGGTCGGTGTGCGGGAACCAGAGCAACGCGTACGCGCGGCTGCTGGAGTACCGGCTGAACGCCCTGCGCGGGCTCTGGAACGCCCAGCGCCAGCTGGCCCTGGAGGAGCAGCACGAGCGCGACGGCGCGGGCGACGAGGAGGCGCTGGCCCTGCTCAAGCGCCAGGGCCTGCTGCAGCAGCCTGAGCAGGCGCCCTTCACCTCCCGCATGGGGCTGCTGCTGGTGTTCCCCCTCATCCAGTCGCAGAGCAGGACGGACCCTTCCCTGTGTAACATCACCGCCGAGGTGCTGCTCGGCTGCCTCCGGGACTGCCAGCCCCTGAGCCTCACCAAGGAGCCCGCCGACTGCCTCAACGGCATCGAGGCCCTGCTCTGCTCCTGGCTGGAGGACACCTCGCCCTCCGGCCAGCACATCCCCTACAAGCAGAAGGAAAACGCTGCCGCTGCCCTGGTTGCCTTGGCCTGTGCAAGGTAAGGAGTGACACAGGGAATCTTTCAGGCTGGAAGAGATCCGAGGTCATCGAGGCCAACCGGTAACCCAGCACTGCCCTGTTCACCACTAACCCCGAGTGCCACAGCCATGTGGGTTTTGAACACTCCCAGGGATGGTGACTCCCCTCGCTGCCCTGGGCAATGGGAAGGAGTACACCAAAACCTCTGCAAGACCCCATGCATGTGGGTCTAAAGCCACCGGTAGCCTTTTGAAAATCTTGGCTTTAATGTTCCTCAGGTTGCTGCCTTGTCTGTCAAGTTTAATTCTGATTTAAGGTGTTGGAGTTCCTGGGATATGCCATGATTTGCTTCAGGAAAAAGTTTATTCAAATGAAACCCCCTTAATTTCCAGTGTGCCTGCTCTAATGAAAGCCATGAGAAATCTGTGGTATGTGGCAAATTGTTCTGCACTTCCAGGGCAGGTGATTCCAGTGGTGCCTTGGCAATGCTGTGGTTGGTGTTGGCAGTCAGTGTTTCCATTTAAACAGAAGACTCAAAAATGATGTGACTGCACTGTTGATACTTATTTTTAGGTCACACCAGTCTTTTCCTTTCTAATATTTAGATACTGGTTTGGAAAGGGTGAAACTGCCAAGCATTTCTTTCCTCTGTGTTTTTGGCATATGCAAAAGCAGAAGGATCTGGGTTAGAAATGCCTCTTGTGGATATTGTTGCTTCTACTGCAGTGAGCTGGTCTAGGAATGGTTCCAAGTGTTTTTGTCGTGGACAAGAGCTGTCTCCTTTTCCCTTTGTCCTGCCCCTTTGTTCACCTTCATTTGGCTGGAGAAGGTGGCACTGCCAGGTTTGGGGGCAATTCCTTTTGGATTTGATTTCAGCGTTCTCTGTGAAATATTTGTAGGTGTTTTGTTGCCACTGAAGGGTTCAAACAGTGTAGGTTGGATTATCCCCTCCCTGCATGGGTTTGGCACAACATCAGGTGAATAAGGATAAATTGGCCATGACTGCTTTGAATCAAAACTTGCTTTTTTATGAGATGGGGCTTAGGAAGAGGGGCAGGAACGTACAGAACTTGGGCAAAGCCCCATGAATGTGGGTCTAAAGTCACCAGTAGCCTTTTGAAAATCTTGGCTTTATTGTTTCTCAGGTTACTGCCTTGTCTGTCAAGTTTAGCTCTGATTTAGGATGTTGGAGTTCTCCAGAGATGTCATAATTTGCTTCAGGAAAAGGTTTATTCAAACGAAACCCACTTAATTTCTAGTGTGCTTGTTCTAATGAAGTCAATGAGAAATCTATGGTATGTGGCAAATTGTTCTGCACCGACAACTGCCTTATCTAAAAGGCAATGTACTCCAACATAGCTCAGATAAATTGGATTTGATAAACACAATCTCATTTTTTTTTTCCCAGATGTCAATTTGCAGGAAATATGGGATGTTCTGTTACAGCTGAGTTTGTAGGAGAGCTAAATTTCAAATAGAGCTTTTGAAATGAGGGTTGATCTTATGGTTTCTTTGCAAATCTGTCTTGCAGTGCTTCCAGGGTTGTGATATCCTGGTGTGCTTTGTTCACCTCTGAAAGCCTCACACTTTTCCTTTAAATATCTAAGTGGTGTTGGGTACCATGATGAAGAAAAAAGCCTTAAAAATGAGCCTATTATTGACATTCCTGGTTGCAATCTTGGGTGCTTCATATCCCTAAAAAGAAAACAACTGGGTAAATATTGCTTTAAATAATTAATGGAGGTGCTTTAAAGTGTTTGGTGTCAGTTTTCTCCAGGCTGAGCTTTATCAGTGAAAGCACAGAGCTGAAGATGACACTGAGGAGAATAGGGGAGGAGGAAAGCTCAGGAGCCAAGACTGACCACGTGTGACAGGAGGCACCAGGCTGGATTCAGCAGAGTGCAGGGAAAGGGTCCTGCAGCTGGTCACTCGTGTTCCTGAGGAAACCAGCTCATGGCTGACCATGCCTAAGGCACAGGCAAGATTCTCCTGGTTAGCTGGGCTGTTATGCCTGCAAAGAGGCATTCAGAAAATGCCTTCTTCCCAGTAGCCTGACCTTTAAAGCAGAAATCGTAAAAGGCATCTATTTAGAGACCTCTAGATCTCTCTATTTCTACCAAAAAAAGTATCTTCTCTATTATATTAACATACAGATTTCACAGGTTGTCCAAGAAAAGTATTAATTAAATGAAAGAAGTCTAATTAGAGTTACAAACTCCGTATGTGTGTAAATGCCACAATCAAATTTTCAAGCAACACTTTTAGGCAAGATTAGAAACAGCTTCTCCCTCTGTTTAGTTTTGCTTTTAGAGTTTCCAATCCTTCTATACATTTAAATGCATCACTTCAGAACGGGGAAAGCTTTCAAAATTGGGTTTGTGAGGGGAAGACTCATCCCAATCCACACCTTCCTTAGGAGGAGCAGCACCAATCTCTGTGCTCTGTGAGCAGGGACAGCACCCAGGAATGGCTGGGGCTGTGCCAGGGCAGGGTCAGGCTGGATCTCAGGGAAATCAGAGGGTGGTGGGCACTGACCAGGCTCCCCGGGGCTGCCAGAGCTCCAGGAGGGTTTGGACAACAGGACAGGGACGGGGGGGATTGTTGGGGTGTCTGTGCAGGGCCAGGGACTGGACTTGATGATCCTACTGGGTCCCTTCCCATATTCTGTGAGAAGAAATACAAGCAGGAAAGAAGTGCTGCCGTGCCTTGGCTGTTCTCTCATGGTGGCACTGGGTGCTGTTTGTGTGTGTGGATTCACTCTGAGTTCAGTAGACATCCTTAATTCATGTTTTTCTTGTCCTTTTAGAGGGTCGCTGAAAACCTTTGTTCATACAGTGCATCTGTTACAGAAACAGACTGAGCTGGGGTCGCTGCCTGTGGCTGATGTTCTGTACAGGTTTGTAGTGACTTTTACTCCTTGGAGCACTTGCCCATCAGCTCTGAAAATGTGTGAAGTGCATTTGGGGATGAATGTCTCTAAATGTGATTAAAATGCTTCAGAGTTACTGAGCTCTAGGAAAGATCAAAATTCAATTCTTTGCAGGAGGCATTAGAAAATCAAATCTAAAAGCATCTACTGATTGAGTTTGGGGTGTTAAGATTTTACTTTTTAATTAAATATTGATGATTTCTTTAAGTGTCTCATGAATTCTGACAGAGAATAATTACCTAAAATATGTCTTCAGGTTAGCTTTCAATGTAGCTGATTTTTGCTATCACTGTTCTTTATGCATTTTATTTTCCTTTCTGCTCAAAGGTTGTTGCTCCTGGAGGGAGGCCCTGGGTCACCCTCCTGTTTGCTTGGAGGGAAGCACATCGTGTCCTGGGGCTTTGAAGACATGTTACCTGCCCCTGATGCCAACACTGGCTCCAGCAGCGAAAATAAAGGTGATTATTTCATGACTGGTCAGTGTGAGCAGGCGAGGACAGGATGCTTTTAGTGGTGATAATGGTGTGAAAATTAATGTACAGCTTCAGAGTTGGGGTGCAGAAAACTCAGCTTTTTGGTTGCTGAAAAGCAGCTGCTGCTTTGAATTGTCGGGCTGCAGGAAGCAATCAAAGCAGTTGATGCACTGACCCTCCCTGACTCCAGGGGGAATTCTGCAGGGAGGTCACCCAGTTTGGACATTATCCACTGTCAGTGCCTCAGTAAGCACAATTCCCTTGCCCTGGGCAGGCTCCCTGTATTCAATACCCGCTAGCAGTGGCACAGCAGGTTTATTTTTAGAAGTACAAGTTCACTGCTTTCCCCCCCTTCTTCCCCGTTCTGCTTTTGTTTCTGTCCAGTTGGTTTTGTATATTCTTATTACAGTGCTTTCTTTTGTATTTCTTTCCTTGAATCAGTTCTCAGTTTTTACTGCTTTGTTAACCTGCTATTTTGCACTAAATAAGAGAGTTCACATGGCTTTAGAAATATTAGTTTGATGACAATTTAATGCAAGCCATAGGAATTAAAAAACCTGAGTTGTCATTTTTAGGCTACCTGCAACTTCACTGAAGGCATCCCTAGTTTTAAGATACATAAGCAAGTTTTCTTGCTCTGACAGTGACTAGATTTTTTTCCTTTCCTTAACTGAATGTTGTGAACTTAAATAGGTTGACTGGTGTGTCCCATCTTGATTATTAATAATTACTGCTCTGGGAATGACAAAGTGCTGTGTTTGAAATACATTTTGTCTTAATTTGAGTGTTCAGGTGTGGAAGGATCTGCTGACCAGCTTTAAGAGAATCACTGAGTTGTAGCAGAAATTAGATCTAGGCTCAGTATTAGATTATTCTACCCTCACACTGTGTTAGGCCAGCAGTCCTGAGCAGGAAGGTTTGCTCAGTCCTAAGCCTTGCTTGTCTTCATCTTGCTGCCAGTTCTGAACAGTGTTACCTGTTGCAAAAGCACAAGAGAACAGTGCTCGGCTTCTTTTCATCATTCTGAAGGCATTTAATAGCAAATATTCAAGCAGTTTTGTGTTTAAGCAAAGGAGTTTTCCAGCTGAAGTGAGTTTGGTTGAGAAGCACAGTGTACCCAGCCTGGCTTCCTGCTGGATTTATAGTTTGGAATACTGTGCAGGAAAAGTTCAGGTTCTTTACAGCAGCTTTGGCCATAACACCCAAACCCAGACCCTTAGCACTGAAATGAGGATGCAAGACAGGAAGTTACTCAGAGATGGGTGAAGGTGATGATGTGCATTAGAGTTGTGAAACACAATGCTCATGGCATTTACTGTCTCCAAAGAGAAGCTGGGTGAGTGGCACCCAGCTCTTGTTAAGTTTATTTGGCAACAGGAGATTTGACAAGCCCTGGTACTGGGGAGAGCTGGGGTCTCGTGGGCACCTCTGCAGGGGAAGACACTGCTGTGTTTGGACTTTGCCTGTGCTCCTGAAGCTCTTGGAACACCAACTGATAAATTCAGTATTAAAGCCTTGTTGGCAGTGACCTGGCAGAGCAGCTGCTGCGTTGCAGCTGTAGCACTCTGGAGCATGCCCAGCTGAGTGTTACAGGGGTGGTCTCTGCTCTGGTCCCTCTCCTGATGCAGATGCAGACCTGGGAAGGTGCCTGGCAGCAGACGGGCTCTATCTTTACACCACTAACTCCGTGGGCAGAGGAATAAGCAAGCTGGGCTCTGGACTGCACGGCACTCTGCGGTGAGTGGCTCTGCGGTGTGTGCTGCTTGCAAACACACGTTCTGTCCCGGTGAACCTCTCATGGGGGGGTGGCAAGGCTGGAGCACACGGGGGCTGCAACTGGGGGATCTCAGCTCCCTGCCACCCAAACCATTCTAGGGCACTGTGCACTGTCATTAAATGCTGTTTTAATGAGTTGGGGTTTTCATCTGCAGTTCTTCTTGAGTATGTTTTCTCTAGAATTACAGAGTAACTGGGGTTGAAAGGGACTTCTGGAGGCCATTAGTTCAACCTCCATACTGGCAGAACAGTATTTCAGATTGAATTTTGGTTTTTTATGTGTAGTAAGTTGTTTTTTCTTTGCTGAGAGGGATATACTACACACTAGTTTTGTGACTTTAAGCTGTACAATTATTGTGATTGTGTTTGTTTGCTAATTTTGTCATTCATGTATTAATTGCTGCAGCTGTGACTCACTGTACCTTCTTGCTTCTTTATTGCTTGGAAGCCACGAGGCTTTTTATGTTCAAGTCTTTCACAACAGAAACTACTGACTTGAATTCAAGTTCAAAGTTCAGGACTGTGGGTTTGAGTTGTTCTTTGACAAACCAAAAACACAGGGCAGGGGTTTGAAGGGTTTTAATATCCTGCTGTCTTTTCCTTGCCAGGGGCTTTGTGTACTGCCGGAATGAGGAGCTGGAGACGGGCTGGGTTGCTTTTGGGAATGGGAAACTTCTCCATCGGCCCGTGTCTTTTGATAATAAACCTCACTACCTTTTCCAGGTGGTGGATCAACATACCCTTCAGGTAAAGGGAACAGTTCTTTGCAGAGTTAGAGTACAGGAAGAAAACATTCTTAATGAATCTCACAAATTCTTAGCTTTAATTAGTTTTATGCTTGAAGTTTCTTCTGCTGTTTGTGAAAGGGCATTTTTGTAACCCTGCCTTGAAATCGCTGTGTGATGGAAGGTGTAAGTTATGTTATGGATGTTACTCTGTTTCAGAGTGTGTTTTTTATGTATATATTTATATATATATNATCCTAATCCACAACCTCCGTCTGAGGGGCAGCTCAGTGAGCAGGGGCAGCACCCAGGAATGGCTGGAGCTGTGTCACAGGGGATCTCAGGGAAAGGTTCCTCCCCCAGAGGGTGGTGGGCACTGACCAGGCTGCCCAGGACAGTGGGCACAGCCCCGAGGCTGCCAGAGCTCCAGGAGAGTTTGGGTGATCTTCTCAGGGACAGGGGGGATTGTTGGGGTGTCTGTGCAGGGCCAGGAGTTGGACTGGATGGTCCTTGTGGGTCCCTTCCAACTCAGGACATTCCATGATTCCAGCGTGGTCACATTAGAAAGCAATCGAACAATAACAGAATGGACTTTGATTTAAACCAAGACCATGTCGTTCCTGAACAGCTCATTGTTCGTCCACTGTCCCAAAATTCAAGTGGTATTTCGGATCTGATTGTGATTTGCAGATAAACAACTGTCACCCTTTGTAGAACTGGGTGCTTTCTTTACTTTGGGGGTTTTTCCTGCTGTGGCTTTAAGGATGGATATACACACTTATGTCTAGTGTGTTTAGATTCACCTTTCCTTCCAAAGTAAAGTTTCAGAGAAGTTGCAGAAAGTAGATAACTCTGTAGGATGTGTTTTCCTGTTGGTGGTGTGGGTGTACTCTCCATCATTAGAGAGGAGATGATCCTTTTGTTTTTTTTTAAGTTGAAGGCTTATGTGCATTTGGCAAACATCACAGGAAGCTCTTTGTAATAAATGTAATAATACTATTAAGTCCAATGTTAGGCCTCTTCTGGACTAACTGCACTGGATCTCTATTTATTTTTAATACTGCTAAGAGCAGAATTCAGACTGAGAACTGTCAAGGTGCTCTCTGTCCCACAGGTATGTCAGATAATCCCCATGCCAGTAAATCACTTCCCGGTGGGCAGTACCATGACCACGGTGCATCTTTCTTCAGATGGCACATATTTCTACTGGATTTGGTCTCCTGCAAGTCTCAACGAGAAAACACCCAAAGGCCACTCTGTCTTCATGGATATCTTTGAAATTATAGTAAGAAATCATGTGGGGTTTATGTCTCCAGTGTTGGTAGCATGACTACTGCTTAATAATATCAGCACTTTCAAATGGACATATTGTACTGGAATATTTAATGTGTGATCTGAGTAGATATATATGGAATAACTTTGAACAGAAGGTGAACTGTCCAATTCCATCTCCAGAGACAGGACATCCAACTGTTATATTTAGCAATATGAATCCTCTTGTAACATAAAATGTACTTTTTGTGTCTGCATTTGTGCTCAGCAGAGAAGGATGGAGTGGGATGATGGAGCTGGAACTGGGAGGCTGTAGTAGTACAACTGGAAAAGCCTAATGTTTCAAATCACATCTTCATTAAGAGATGTGTTCTTTAATTAAACATCCCCTGGAGATCATGGTCTAAGGAAATAATTGCTTACACTTTTTGGCTGACAAGTGATTTAAAAGCCTCTTCTTACAAAACCTGCCAGTGAACCAGCATAAGAAAATACAAGAGGATTATATATTTTTGAGTAGAGTTCCATAAAAAAAAAAATCGAGTTTATGGCAAGCAGCTGTGTCTTTACACACAGGCATAAGTAGAAGATATTATATTAAATATCTTAGAAGATACCTTCAATATAATTACTCTGTTGAACTGTAAAGTCAGCAACAAAAAGATACTCATGTGCCCAGCTTTTATAACACTTCTTTTGCAAGAACTTGTGTGTTTGTGTCCCTGCCTGAGGCACTGTGGGGTTTAATGCCACTGTGCAGCTGAGGGGTGATCACTCACCAGTGGATTGCCGCAGCTAAAGCATTTTTTCCTCCATTTCAACAGGTAGAAAATGGCATATGTATAGCAAATCCTCTGCAGGAAAGGATCATATTGATGAGGAAGGAGGGAGAATCTGCCAAGAGCATCAATGAGATGCTGCTGAGCCGCCTGTCCCGGTACAGAGCGTCCCCCTCAGCAACCCTGGCTGCCCTCACAGGCTCCACCATCTCCAACACGCTCAAGGAGGACCAAGCAGGTCAGGAGAGCTTCACTGTCACAGGCAGTGTCACTTCTGGTCATTACTGATCTCTGAGGACAGGCTAAAAAACAACAAAAAAGTGTGTGTTTCCCCCCAAATTAGATACACGCAGTAATTGCTTAATGCTTGAGTTAGCAGTTCCTTTGCTGAATTAGGAATTGGCTGGGAGCAAGGTTTAGGAATGAAAAATGGGAAGAATGCTTGTAGCATCCTTTTCCAATTCAGTTGTTGAATTAGTTTATACCATATTTGAGCAAACTGATAATTACATTTCTCTACTGGCAGTTCAACTGGGCTGCTAATTGGGAAGTAAAAATGGCCTGCAGTTTAGCAAAGGTAACTGTTGTTTCACAAGTCAGTTGCAAATTATAAATTTGAACTAATTGTGTGTGGGTTTTGAGGTAATTTGCACAATATTTGGGTATTCTTTTATGGGAAGAACCCAAGTTGGTTAGGGAATCTTGAATGAGCAGCATGGATGGCTTTGGGGATGATCTGGAGCTTTCTAAGGTTTGTCTTAAACTGAATAAAATCTTACCTTATTTCTCTTCTGCCTTCATAAACACATGAGTTTTCTTTCTTCAATTTGAAACAATGAAAGGTATTTCCATAAGAATAAATGATAAATGAAATAGCTGTGCTTCCAGGGAATTTGGCAGAGTTAGCCTGGAGAGCTATTTTAAAGGCTGTGTTTTGCCATTTAAGAACTCGAGTGCTCCAGAAGAAGGAGAGTAAGTGGTTATTCTTGGCTGGTTCTTCAGGCAGTGCTCAGCAAAGTGATGATCAGCTGTTGCAGGAGTGAGCTCATTCTGGCTCTGTGTGTTTCCTGGGGAGCAGGAGCACTTAAAATAGGAAATGCATAGTGACTCTGGAGTGATCCCTCTATGGGAGGAGAGAGTCTGGCTCTAAGGTAGTGCTTCAGTGTGGTTATCACCATACAGTGACTAAAACAGTGTTGATTACACCTAATTTGTATTTATTTTATTTGTAAGTTGTTTTCTTTGGTTAAATAATGTGTGAAACTGTTTGGGATTGGTGCTGAATGTGTGGGGTTGTGAGGCCACCCCTGAATAGGGAAGTTGTGGCTGCCCCATCCCTGGAAGTGTCCAAGGGCAGGTTGGACAGGACTTGGAGCAACCTGGGCTAGTGGAAGGTGTCCCTGACCATGGCAGGGAGTGACACTGGGTGATCTTTAAAGTCCCTTCCACCCCAAACAGTCTTAGGAGCTGTTTAAGAAGTTTGTACAGAATCAAAATGCCTCACAAAGTAGCTGAAATGGATTTCCATATGGATTTTTTGAAGCCCTGAATGAAAGCGTGCCTTGCTCTGAAGAAATGCCTGTTTGTGTTACCTTTCCTGGTCAATGTTTCAGCTGCCAACACCAGCTGTGGGCTGCCCCTGAAGATGCTGAGGAAGACCCCAATCTACACCTGTGGGACGTACCTGGTGATGCTGGTGCCACCGCCGGGGGGCTCGGGCAGCTCCGCCACCCGCTCGCTCTTCGGAGGAACAAGTGCTCTGTCATCTTTAAAAAGTAAGTTGGACACAATTGTGGCACCTTTGGAGTCCTTGGCTTTCTGAAATCCACTCAGCTTCTCAGGAATTGATTGGAGATTTGTTCCTGTGCAGTCCTTGCCTCCAGCCTGGTGTTCAACATCTCGGACGGGCAGTTCACCAGCCGGGCAGATCTCATCGATGCTGCAGGGAGCTCCCTTGGACGTGGTGCTCTAGTTCCAGGACTTGGTGAGGAGTTGCATCTCTTCCCTGGGAATGTTTCAGACCCTTAGATTCTAGATAATGGATCTGGATTGTAGTTTGCAGTATGCAGCTCTGCAGTGGGTGGGGTCTCATATGGATTTGTGTCTGCTGTAATCTGGGTTTCTAACAAACAGTCTTAAAATTGTGAAATATTTTCCTTTTCTTAGGTGCCTGTTATGATACAATGAATAACATGATCTGGACGTGCTCCAATGATTATATTGATCAGTGGTGCAATCCTGGGAACCAGGCATTCCACTGTGTGTGCCAGAGGCTGGGAGTGAGTCACATCATTACAGAGCCCAAAGGTGAGCTAAACACACAAGTCAGCACTTTATGCACAGTGGAAATGAAACAGGTGATTATCAAAGCATGAGTAGACAGAAACTGCCCTCTGAAGCTTCCTGCTGAAAGCTGAGTTCATTCTTGGGAAGCTGTTGGTAAATATTGCTTTGAGAAAGGGTAAAGCACAAAACCAGACATGGAAGTTCCCAGGTTCTTGTCTCCTTTAGCACCTTAAAGTGATGTGGGTAATTCTTCTGTGTCCTGAAGCTCATGCTGTTAGTGATGTATTGCTTTTTAATTATTTTGTGTCCTGAAGCTCATGTTACTGATGATACAAAGGCTGGTGATAAAAATCTGTGTTCATTTCCCTCTTCCAGGGGACGCAACAACCACAAACGAGGTTATCAACCAGTTACTGCACCATGTTGGTGCCATGTGTATCCACCAACTCAACCTCCTGGCAGCCAGCAACAACCTGCCCATCACCAACTTCCTGGGCAAGCAGCACCCCATCGAAGCCCACCACCTGAGCAGCATCTGTGACATTATGGAGAAGGCCATGGTGAATGGAGACACCTGCATCATCCGCTGCATCCTCGTGGTGTTTCAGGTGCGGGGCACCTGGCTGTGTGTCACACCATCATCTGAGACAGCACAGGAGCTGTCCTGGAGCAGCTGCTTGACTGCAGCTTTTTAGTCCCTTGTGTCCAATGGAATGCAGGCTGATTTAGCAGTGGTTTTGTGCAGGATCTTATACGCTCATTTAAGAGTCCTTTATAAATTAAAATAAAATTCAGAGAGGTTTTTTCCTTATTTCTTTTTTTTTTTTTCCCCCCCAGTTTTTGTTTCCAAAGTCACATTCTGACTCTGGGCTTTCTAGTGACCCAGACAAACTGCAGAAAAGGAGTTCATGTGATTCTCTGCTCATGTTTTTAATGCTAATATTTTTCTGTTTAACTTTCCTTAGGTGGTTTTTAAGTTTTTCTTCAGCCCTCAAACAGAAAGGAACAGAGATATTGTTAGAAGGTCTGGCCTGTTGCTTTGGCAGTTGCTCATGGCCCCAAGGGACCAGATCTGCTCTGAAATTCAGAAGGAGGTTTGTCTGGCTATTAGGTAAATACCTGTATTTTTAACATTCAAATTGTGTTCAATGGTTTAATTTTAAATTCATAGGATAAAATTTAGTGTGATCAATTTTAAGACATAGTGTGGTTAAAATTATTGCAGTTTGTGTCTGTGGAAGAAGAGAAATGCAATGGGTTTGTCTTGAGGAATTAATGGGCAAAAATTAGTTGTAATACTTTTAATTTGTTACTTTTTTGGGGGCTTTCTTAAGGATTTTTTTTAATGCTTATTATAAAATAGTTGCTAAATTCAAGCAAAGTTCTCTGCATTTCAGTGATGGCTTGAATTCCTTCCATATTTAGCTCACAGAGTTTGTTGGTGTTCAGGAAGAGGCAAAGCTGATGTTGGCAGTTGTTAAACCAGTGTTTTGAGTGACAACACTGAAGTTGTCCTGAGCAGAGGAATGTGGAGAGAAGCAGAACTAATAACCCTTGAGGAGTGCTCTGAGATTAAAGGCCCAGGGGAAACAAGTCTGGCTGTGTGTCCTGCAAGGGAGATAACACAAATCTCAGGGCCAAGGAATGCTGTCTCCCACCTCCCAAGGACAAACACCCTCTGCCTTCCCCCTGGGAAGTGCTCCAAAGGTGGAGAGCAAACTCTGCTGCACATCAACCTGCATTGTCTCTGTGTGAATCACAGCACTGCAGACCCCTTTCTGCAGCTCTGACTGAAGGAGCACAGCTTGTCTCAGTGAGGTTGTCTGGCATTTCAGGGGCTTTTTGAGAGGCCCAAGTGCATCCTGGCCCCTGTAGGACACCCTCTGTCTTCCAGTGGTTTGTTGCAAATCCCACAGGTGGGGATTAGGTAATATTTCTTTCCTCCTGTTTGTCCTGAGGGGATTCTGATGCCAGTGGAACCTCAAACTTACCTTGCAGTGTGTGATAAGTTTTCCTGAGCTTTGTGTCAGAGCTGATCAGTGTGAGCCAGAGGGAGGGAAGCTGCAATAATCTCTGCTCTCAGTGTGAGGCTGAAAAACATCCCAGTTTGCTTTTCTGTGAGAGTGTTACTGAAAAAGAAAAGGGAAAAAGAAAGGAAAAGGTTGTATAATCGTTGCAGCACTTACAGACAGTCAGGAAGTGCTGCTTTGAAGTGATTGTGAGCTTCTGTCTTGATGTGGTAATTCAGGTAGAAAGGACAAAGTTCATCAAGTTGGAGGGAACAAATTTCTCCACAAGGAGTGTTGCTGAAATGCTCGGTCTAGAACCTTCTGTGGGGCTTAAACTAAGACTTCTATAAAAAGCCAGGCTTCAATAAGGATAAAACTGCAGCAGTAGGGACTTCTTGATTATTGTCTCTGTGTTTTCCACTGTTCTCATCACAGACAGCCCTCAGCTCTTTCCCATCACCAGAGCCATTCTCGGAGCCATCCTCCTTTTCCCTGACATCTCTCAGTTCTCACCAACATGACTGTGCTGTCTCATACACAAGGGATCTTGGGGACTTTCTCAGAGTGAAACAAACAGCTCTTGAAAAAGCTTTGGGACCTAAACAATGAAAGTTGATTACAGGAGATTTCTGGAGAAAACAGCTGCTTATTTCATGACTAATATCAATGATAAAGTATGGAATATGCCTTTCTAAGCTGGAAGAAGCCATTACACAGTCATTCTAAATGTTATGTCAGGTGATAAGTTGAGTCTGTGACTCAAATTGTTTTGTTCACTTCTAAATGCATTAAGTAATGCATGGTTTTATTTTTCCTTCAGCTCTGGTTTAAATATCCTGTATCCTGGAGAAGCAGAAATCAATAATTTATTGAAATTGGTCTTAACTGAAGGTGAGAATGTCTTCCTGACATGTGAGAGTGTGGTTTTGCTGACTGAAAACCAAGAGGGAAATACTTCTCAAGCTGTGGAGAGAGAACAGTTCAGGGTATTGAGATCTGCTGTGCTGGGAATCCATCCTCCAGGAAATCATCAGGGCCTTGGGCTGCACTGCAAGTGCACTCACTCCTGAGCAGCACTGGGTGTTAAGCAAAATATCAGGGGAAATAAAGGTAAATGAATTCTAGAAGGTGGTGCTTTACAGAAGTTTTTGCTTCCCTTTTCAGGGGAGAGAAACAGTGGGCTGTCTCAGCTGCGAGATGTTATCCTGACCAACTTGGCTGAACAGCTTCAGAACAACCGCTTTGGGAGTGAAGATGATGATCATTACAGGTAAAGAGACTCCCCACGTGCTGTGGGGGCTCCTCCTCTTTGCTTCAGGTGAGCTTGCCTGAAGTTCTGCTGAAACTGCTTGCTGTGTCACTGCAGTGGGACCTGAAGTGCTGTCTCTGTGTCTGTAGTGGGTAGAATTTCATGAGGATGAGGGAAAGAAGGGTGAGTTTTTAGGACAAAGTTGGACTCCTCTGCACACAGCCTTGGCTGGGGTTCCCTGCTCCTTACTGAGTTCGTGGGCAACATGGAGGAGAAGTTCATAAAGATGATTTGATGTCACATTAGGTCACTTTCCAGCAGTCAAACTGCCACTCTCAAGTACTTGTTCAAACTGGGAGGAGTCACAGGTTTATGTCAGCACAGTGCAGGAAACCCCTGGAAATGTTACACTGATTATTGCTACACATGCCAGGCTTGGTTTTCTTTGTGTCTGAATTCCTGGAGCAGAACAGATACCGGTTTTGGTTTCACACAGTTTGTGGTACAGCTTGCAGAGACTCTTGAGCTGAGCTGTACAAAACAGGCAGAGATTAGTAACATTTTCCACCTTTCTTGCCTTTTCTTGAAGACTGAATGATGAGCTGTTGCACTACATTCTCAAGATTGTTGTCCGGGAATCTTGTGTCTTAATCACCAAGTGCCAAACTGTATCTAAAGATGATTTTCAAAGGCTTCTTTCAACTGTGCCTGTAAGTAAAATGTGCTTTGATAAAAGCATGTTTACCCTTGGCCCTTTTCCTCCTTAAATTTGTCATCTTCACTGAGTTTATGGAGGTGAAACTTTAATAGTTACGTGTCTTAAACCCGGGAAAGGAATGTCTTTTGTTTCTGCTGTGCAGGGAAGGAAGGAGCAATTTCTCCCAGCAAAGTAAATCACACAGTAATGCTAAAACAGGTTTATATGTGGGTATATTTTCCAGTGGCTGTGGTAGCTGTGTCAGTGTAAGGGAGGTTTGTTGTATCTCAATTTTCAAAGCATCACAGCAGCTTAAAACCCAAGAGATACAGTTGTGTGTAATGATTCATGCAAAAGGAAGGATTAACACTTACAGACAAATGTTTGGAAGTTGGTATTTGATGGTAAAAGATGTGTAGATGTTTTCACAGGATCAGCTCTCTGATCAGAGGGAGTTGGGCTTCCATGAAAACCCTGGGAGGGGACAGGAAATCATGGCCTGTGCCTCAGGAGAGTGGGAAAGGAGAAGTGGTCCCTCCAGGAATTAAATGTAACTCTGTGGTGGCATTTTCTTTGAAGAATTAATTCTTACAGTACTTGAGTATTACTGTAACGTTCCATGCTTGAGTAAAGTTATGCTGCCTCTTCATATTTTTGTGAGTTATTGCACAAAATTCAGTGTTTTGCAAGCAGTTCTTCTCTAAAATATGTATTAAGCTTTAAATTAAAAAAAATCTGCCTCAGGGAAGTTATTTTTTGCTCTTGCTTGTCTTGTTCCTCAACCTTTATTCCCCTTTTCCCTTTGGAGGTACAAGGAGTGCCTGACTGCAGGGTGATTAAAGGTTCAGATAATGCAGAGTGTGTTGTTTATTTAAAGGCTGCATCCTCCTGCCTGAGGTACCTGATGGCTGTGCAGAACCACCTCCTCAGTAACACTATTTTGATTAAACCTGATGACAATGATGACAGTGACAGCTCCTTGCAGGGAGAGACATTGAAGGTACAGGTAAACACCAAGTTTTCTTCTAGTATGGCTCTCTACTGTCACTGTGCCTGTGACACCTTGTTCTGCACTGCTTTCTCCTCTTGTTTTGTTGGGTTATTCCCTCTCTGTGTAGTTCAATAGCTGGAGAACAGGGAAAAACTGTCTGTAATACAGTTTTCAGTTGTTCTGTGTTGAGTATCCCAGCTTAGGTTCTGTATTGTCAGTGAGAGCAGACACTTCCTTCCTAAATGTATCTATAATGAGGTTTAAAATGCATCTTAATAAATATGTGCTAGTAGGAAGATTCATGTGCCAGGAATCCTTCCTGGACACATTACTCCTACATATTTCTCCAAGTCACACAGGTTGTTGAAAAATTGCTTTCCAGATTTGAATAGAAAAGGATTTTCTCATTTGCCTTACTTGGCTTCTGCTTTCTTGCAGTTCTGACTTACAAAGCTCGTGCAGGGCCACCTGCATCTGTTTTCTGAAATAAAATTAATAAAGTGTTGGGAAGGAAGCTGTTAGAGGCCGAGGTTTAATGAGGTTTATTAAAGTGGTGTCACTTCATATTGCTGCTGGAATAGCCTTCACCAAACTGCCAAGGCTTCAGGCTGCCTTGCCCCAGTCACTGTTGCAGTAACTCTGCTCTGAGGGTACTGGTGCTGCCCTGCTGGCATTGTTCCTGAGCTGGCTGTGCCTGCTGCTCTCAGGCTGTGCCTGCTGCTCTCAGGCTGTGCCTGGGTCCTGCTTGGTCAGGCTCCCTGAGTAACTGCTCCGTGTCGTGGTCTTTCCTTGTGTTCCCCCCGTTCTCACTGTCCAGTTTCTCTCTCTGCAGTGCTGCCCATCCCAGGACATTGTGTCACCAGTGCTGTCCCCTGGCTGCCTGCCAGCCCTGCTGTGCTGCACCCAGCAGTGTTTCCCTCAGGAGACTGGCTGTGCATCCTCTAAAACATGCACCCAGCCTCTCCCAGCACTTTGGGCTTAGCCTTAGGCAAGTCTAAGTGTTGGATGACTCTCCTGCTGCAGGCCTGCCAGGTCACATTGCCACTGTTCTCATTTGGAAAGCCATCCCTCTGGTCTGTTGTCCTTTTTTTGGGGTTCTCTAAGAATTCAAGTA
Organism: Scytalopus superciliaris; assembly: GCA_013400415.1. NCBI lineage: Eukaryota > Metazoa > Chordata > Aves > Passeriformes > Rhinocryptidae > Scytalopus > Scytalopus superciliaris. The sequence continues at coordinate 343,637 of VXBX01001009.1, forward strand.
TCCTGTAACTCTCTTTGTCCCCAGGAACTGAAGACCAGCATTTTGTCTCTTGCTACACAAATTCTGACAGGATGTGATGAGGTCTTAGAAATGCTGCAACAAGTCACTACAGCACTAATAAACAGTGACATCTCTGACAGGGAGCAAAGGTAAGACAAGCAGGGCTTTCCTACCTTGAAAACTGCTGCTTTATGTGGCTTACTGTGCAATTACAGTGAAAATTAATTATTCTTTTAAAATTATTCCTTACATCTTTGTACAGTCACAGTTAACGTTCATTATTCCTGTAAGTTATTCCTTATACCTTTGTACAATCACAGTAAACATTAATTATTCTTGGTAACTTGAGCTTTAAATGTATAGGAACTGTTTGTTCCTGTAACATTGGTTTAGCACTTCCCTTACAAAGAATTTAGAATCAGACTCTCCATGTCAGTCCTGATAATCTGTGGGTTGATGCATCTGTAGGACCCTCAAACTGGGAAGGATTTACTTGGTTACAGTGGTATTTATGAGTATGATACCTGAAAATAAACTGGAATTAGCTGGAAATACTCCTGTTTATTTTGGAATTCCTGATTATTACATCACTAGTAGCAGGACTGGATATTTTATCCATGACAAGCCCTGGATGTTGTTGATATCCTATGTTTCATCAACACCACCACCTTGCCCATCCCTGTCTTCCCTCCTCCTAAAAGTATATGTTGGGAATGGGATGTAAATAAAAGCTGTGAGCTTTTCTCTCTTTAAACAAACACCTCCCTCTCCCAGCTGTGTTTCGGGTTTCAGCCCTGCTTTTCTGTGCCCACAAGATTAGTTGTGTTTGTTGACAATACACAGTTCCTTGGAGATATTTTCACGTGGTTTCAAGCTCAAATGTATTTTTGTAGCTCCAGATTCTTTTCAAGTACTTGGAGCTGCATGTGCTGGGAGCTGATATCCAACTGAACAAGTGCACTGGTGTTTGGTGGGGACTTTCATCCTGTGCCCAGGGGAGCTTAGCATTTCCTAAGTAATTATTAAACTGTTGATTTACTGTCTCCTGCTCTCTGATTGTTTAGTTGAGGATTGTCAGCCAAGACAAGGTCACTGACACTTTACAGAAGCAATGTGTTGAAGATGAATTTTTTGTTGGGTTTTTTAACATAATGCAAATGGTCTCTGCTGAGTTTTGAATTGGCTGCTGACTAAAAAGAGAAGTGGCACTCCATGAAAATATCTGTTCCTGTGGAAACCTCGACTCTCCTTCCAGGTTGAAAGGCCTGGAGCAGATCACAAAGGCCACCATGCTTGGTCACCTGCTGCCTGTGCTGCTGACCTCTCTGATGCACCCCAACCTGCAGACCCTCACCATGGCTGATGCCCTGATGCCTCAGCTGGTGCAGCTGGTTCTTTACACCAGTCAGGTATGGGCTCTGTGGCAGCTCTTGGCTGCGAGGGACAAACACTGTTCCAAAAATGCTTCTAAATGGCTCGAAACTGGCTCTGAAGTGCTGCAGGTTTTGGTCAACTTTGTGCAGTAACTGAGCCACAGGTCAGAGTTTAAGGATTTCTCAACAGCTGCCAAAGCTGATGATGCTGAATGTTAACTTTGACTTGCTGCAGCAGCTACTCAGTGATGATTTATTGTCGACAACAACCTACAGTGGGATTGTTAATGATTTCAGTAAGGAGCTTTCAAAGTGCTTTGCTGTTTCTGCATGTCCCTAACACTGTGTCTTTTGGGCCACAGACTGCACTGCTGCTCAAAACCCAGTCTCCAGTGTTCTCAGAGCTGACCAGCTCCCCCAGCTGTGCCTCAGAGCAGAAGGGGAAGCTCTTCCCTGACGAGAGGTGATTCCCTGTGCCTTTGGCTGTTTCCTTTCTGGGGGCTGGAGTGTGTGTTTGACCACTGGGGGATAAGTCCTAGAGCAGCAATCCTGATTTTAGGGAGTTGTTAAAGGCATGTTGTAGTGATTTCCAGCACTGATTTAGATTTATATAAGCCTTTACAAAAGGCAATTAGTTCCAATTTTTTTTTTTTTTTTTTGCATATACAGTTAAACTGTTAATATCTTCAGGTTGTTTACACAGAGTATGGTTTGTTTTGGTTTCTCCCATCACCTCAAGCATTAGGAATTAATTCCAAATGTTCCTCTTGCAATAAATCAGGCTAAGGAAGACCATCAAGAGAAAATGTAAATTGCTCTGGCACCATGAGATACAGAATTAAAACCATTGCAAAGATATTAAATAGTTTAGTTTAGAGAGAGAAATATAACTATTTTAAGTCCTGCATTTAAATCCTGTGTCTCAGCTCTAAGTTATCCAGCTCCTGCTTAGAAACAGAAATAAACAGCTAAATTAAATAAAAATTGCTTATTTTAAAACAGTTGTGTTGAAGCATTTGTAGGACTTGGGAAAATGTTTGGTACATATAAATTCCCTCAGAGCAGTTATGCCTAAAGGCAGGAGTCAGCACCTCGTGTCCCTGGGCCCATCCTGAGAGGTGATTTTAAGGACTTGGCATTCCAGTGTCTGTGGTGCTGCATTTTAGGACTGATTTCTGCCTGTAATTTCAGAATGCTGGAAGAGAAGGAAGAGCCAGGATTCCTCACTGGGCTGAAGATCCCTGCTCCCTGGGCTGCTGGGAAGACTGTGGAGACAGTTCATCCCGTCAGGGATAACTATAAATTTAAGGAAACTGTCCACATTCCAGGAGCCCGCTGTTTGTATCTTAGATTTGACAACAGATGCTCTTCCCAGTATGACTATGATAAGGTAAGGAAGGGCCAGTTCAGAACCTCTGGAATGAGGAATTTTCCTCAAAAGTGCAGTGATAGTTCTGGAGTAGAACTATGGGACATGCCAGAGATGGGGGGGGGTGTTGGTTGGTTTGGTTTCTCCTCTCAGAAATTCCCATCAAATCCTGAGGTTTTTTTAAAAAATAATTTCAGGATGGCTCAGCCTGTCAGAGTTTGATTTCCTTCTCACTTTGGCTCTTGTTGAGTTTTCCTTATTCCTCAATTGTAATTGAGCTGCCTGCTCTGGTCAGCACAGTGGGTTTAAGGGGGGCAGAACTGCAGAGGTCACTGATGATAAATAGCCTGTTTACAGGGATTAATAGAAACAAGGATTTCAATTTCAACACAGCTAATAGCACTTAAAATTGTATTATCAGAGAGCTCCTTGTGCTGCTTGTTAATTCCTGCTGTCTGTTCCTTGACAAAGAGCAAGTTCTGTGATGCTCCATTAATTATTTATGGACCCTCTTTAATATTAATGTCACCCCTGAGTGGTTAAACTCCCCCAGAAAACTCCAGGATTCATCATGTTCCCACTGAAGCAGCTGACAGAACACGGACTTTGGTGGGAGCAGGATCAGTCCCTGCTGGGTGGGGCTGTTCTGGGGAGCTCACATGAGGACTGGAATTCGGGCTTTCCTCGCTGCCTCAGTTTCCCCATCTGTAAAATGGGGATAATAATACTTACCCTGCTCCCCTCACAGAGCTGTGAGGGCTTGTTAATGCTGAGGAAGCGCTTTGAGAGTGGAAAGCGTGGTGTAAGTGCTAAGTATTATTATTATTATTAGATTTTCTTGTTTTTCTCTTACAGTCTAACAGTGTATTTTATGTTTTGAAGTTGGTGATCTATGCTGGTCCTAACACAAACAGTAGGAAGGTTGCTGAGTATGGAGGCAATACACTGGGATATGGCAGCCGTAGTGTCTTAGGAACGGGTTGGCCCAAGGACTTAGTGAAGGTACAGTATTATGATCCAACCATATTTCACATAGAAAATTCCCTTTTGGAAACCGTGTCAAGCCCGTTTTACCCTCATAGCAATGAATCCCAAGCTTTTAAGTGTGCATTTATCCCTGCTAAGTGAGCTGTTCCTTTGGGAACATCTTTAAACTCAGCTGTGTGTTACGTGTGGTGCTTCTCTTGTTTTATGCCTTACTGGAATTCCTGATGGAATGTTTCAGGCCTGGAGTCTCTAATGGCACTGCTCTTCTCATAAGCACCTCCTCCAAGGAGAAGTTCTGCACAGTCTGAGGCTGTGCAGATTTTCTTAAGGTCTGTGGGTTTTTTAACAGTAACCCCCAAATATAACTAGTGGGAAATGTGACAATTTTCCAACCATTCCTGTTGGGCTTTAAAATTTCCTTGGGTGCTTTTGGCAGTAAAACTAAGACAAGAATCCCTCAAACATCTTGGAACCTCAGCATTGCAATGATTTGGCAGTGTGTTCCCTCAGACTCCCTGCAGTATGATTGTTCTTTTCCATGTTTGTGCTGCTACCATGTCCCACGTTAAAACTGGGTTTATATACATAACAACAAGTCATTTTAACAAGAAAATCAAATGGTGAGAAACTGGAAAGTAACTTCAGACAAGCACTCCATTGTCTGCAGTTGATGGAATTTTCTTTATTTCTCCCACATAGATTTGGTATTGCTCTTTTAGCAAACTCTTTGATTAATATGTTGTCATCCTTCTAATTGAAGAGCTTGTCTGTCTTCCTTCAGGAAGAGAATTGTTAATTATTGCCTGGGTTCTTGCAGACAAACAATGACAATCAAGGCTAAGTAACACCCTGGTAGATCCTACTGTTGACTGTACAACTGTTTTACTGTAGATAGCCAGCAGCAAAATTAAGCTTAAATAGCCCACTAAAAGATAACCTTAAAAAAGGGGAGAACCTTAAATCCAAATGTGTAGTTGGGAGATAGCAATACTCAGATAACTGTCATTAGAAGCAATAACCTATAAAATAAGCCTGTTTGTTTGCCTCCATTCTTAAACATACCTTCTTTTCTCCCCCTCCTGCCCCCAATGTGTGAAGGTGGAGGGAGACACAGTGACCTTCTCGTTCGAGATGCGGAGCGGGCGGGAGCACAACACCCCCGACAAGGCCATGTGGGGCTTTGCCTGCACGGTGCGAGCACAGGTACTGACCCAGGGCAGCCCCACTGCCCCTGCCCCCCTGCCCAGGGCCCTGCACGGGCACTGCCAACCTGGGAGCTGCCAGTGTCGCTCGGGAGTAACTGACTCTGGCAGGGAGACACATCATCTGCTGGCAGAGCCAGAGCTGAGGTGTTTGGCCTCCTTAGCTGAGATCCCTGGGGATGGGATTGTCTCGTGCTTAGGGATTTATGGAGAGAGTTGTTATCAAAGATGTCTTATCTGTGTCCTCTCGTTGGCACTGGACCTGGAGGACGTCACCTTAATATCCCAGGCTGCTTGTAGGTCAGGATTTCTTTGTAACCACCTGGAAATCAGAGATTTAATGAGGAAATGATTCTAGCCTGTAAAGAACAGACGGGAGGGATGTTGGCAACAACACAAGGAATCTTGAACCCCACTACCGGGAAGTTAGGACTAGGCCTGTGAGAGGACAGTGACTGAACCAAAAATAACTTTACCTTTTCCTTCTTGGTTCAGGAAAATAATTTTTAAGTCCCTTATTTCTTGTCTTTGAGGTCTTACAAATTGCTGTTATTTGTCAAGCCGTTTTTCAGGATACTCTAAGGGATGTGACTGATACAGAGCTGTATCTCTGATATATAAGGTTATATGTAACTCTCCTGTCTTCAAATACATTGGGAAGGACTTCATGGTTGATGAATTAGTTGAACTCATCCCTGTTCCTGCTGCAGGAGTCCTCAGAGGATGTGTCAGGAGGTTTGCCCTTCCTGGTGGACCTGGCCCTGGGCCTTTCTGTGCTGGCCTGTTCCATGCTGAGGATCTTGTACAATGGACCAGAAATTACCAAAGATGAAGAAACCTGTCAAGAGCTCCTAAGATCCAAACTGTTACAAAGGTGAAAAAAACCATTTTGATCTGAGTTCCCTTGTGTTTTTTTTTTTTCTGTGGGAAGGTGACTTGTGTAGCTGTGCTCAAGTCTTGTGCTTTAAATGCATGTTTGGATAAGTTTTCCTGTAGAGAATAGATGGTTTTTGAGAGTAAATGGAGGTTATGCTTCGTACAAGCCACACTTCATATACTAATATATAACTATATTAATATTTAGTCTTTCATCATGTCTTGTTGACTGATGTGTCTTTCTGAATGAGGGGGAAGAGTTAGAGGGCAAAAAAAAATCCTTTTCATCTCGTTTTATTTATTTTCCCAGGTGCCAGTGGCAGGTGGAAGCCAATGGTGTCATATCTCCAGCCCTTACTCCAAGCCCCTCTCCGTTGCCTCTCACTATAGATGAAGACAGGGAATTCACATATCCCTCAGATGTCCTCGTGCCTCCTGTTGGACACTACTTTGACCTGCCAAGGATTAGGCTGCCTCCAGGAATCATGATAAAGCTCAGGGAAATCTCTGGACGTGCTCGGCCTCAGTTTAGACCCAGTATAAAGTGGGTAGTCCTGGTTTCACTCTGGTTTTAGCCCTGGCTGTGAATGCAGCATCCTGTGATTTGTAAATGTGAATGGCCAAAGCTTGTCTCCTACTCCTGATTAATCACCTTGGCTTTCCCTCTACCCCTAGGGAAGTGATCCAGCCAGAAGTGATGGAGGAGATGGTAGTTTCATGTGTGATTAAACATTTGAATTTGGTTGATGCTCTCCAGTCCCTGATAAATTTCCAGTATCAGGAAGAGCATGCTGAAGAATATGATTTACTTTGTAAAATCATGGGAGAGACCTTTAAGAAGCTAAATGCCATGGAGAGACAATTGCAGGTAAAAATCAAATTGCATTAAAAAAACAGGAGGCTTTTTTTTGAGAATAAAAGTGCATTTTAGAAACACAGAAATACAAAATGCACTCAAATTTTTTTCTTCTGATGTCTCTTCTGCTCCTTAAGGTGAACAAGTGCAGTAAGAGTTGTTTTTGTCTCTTGATCAGAGTGTGGCTGAGCTGGAGCAGAAGTGGCAGAACGAGGTGGATGATGCCCTGCATGGGAAGCTGGAGAACAATGTCCCATTCTTCTATGATTACCACTTCAACGAGGTGAGTGCTGGGGCTGCTGCCTGTGCTTCGTGCTGCCCTCCCAGAGCATGCTCATCCTTTGCCCTCCCTTTGTTTAGAGCAAGATGAAAGAGCTGGAACTGCTGTGCTCCATGAAGGAAGTTTGTTTTGATGGAAGTGACCTTGAGAACGTGGTGCTGGCATTAAGGTCAGTAGGTGCCTGGGGAGGGAACTGGTCAGGGGCAGCTTTAAGCAGCTCTGGAATGTCAGTGAGTTCCAAAAGTAGTTGTGTCTGGTTAAATTGTTAAAAGTTGTGCTAAATATATGAATATCAGTACCTACAGCTAATACTGCTTACGAACAAATCACTTATTTCTTTAATTTTTTCTGCTTTCTACTTCGTTGGCATAAAATAGATTGATACCCTATGCCATCTACAAACTAACCTTTCTCACAGTAACACTTCCTTTCAGAAAGCATTAAAACACAGTTGAGTTTGCTTCTTTCATAATCTCAGGGAGAAGTTCTTCCAAGAGGTGAATTCCCTGATACAGAAGACCTCCCATCCCCTTGCAAAAACAAAAACCTTAGTGAAGAGCCTGATGAACAGAGCAGAGCTGTTACTGCACGTCACCATTGCAGCACAGTCTGGTATCACAAGGAGTATCTCTGGTACCCCTGCAGAGACTCCAGGTACACATTTCATTGCCAGCGTGTTCGTTCGCTCTTATTTTGCCTCTCTCCCTTAAAATTAAACCCTCTTTTTCAAATGAAGTTAATTCTTTTACAGTAAGTTTTCTGATTCCAGAAACAGTGGTAAATTGAGGTCTGAGTAATAACATGTGGAATTTTAACCTCAGTCTCCTGATTTATTGGGGGGAAAAAACCAAATCAGAAGACAACCAATTGGAAACAAGCCCTGGAAACAGGAAAATCCTGAGGGTTTTTTTGCTTTCCCTGGGGCGCCCACAGTGATGGCAAACCTGTTTGCTGGGCAAACTCCCCAGCAGGAGTGCCCCTGACGTGTGTGTGTGGTGCTCTTGCAGCCTGTAAATCCGCCTCCGAGGCCAAGGTGCTGTGCCACGCCGTGCGCCAGCCCGTGTTCCTGCGCAGCATGTCGGCCCCCTCCGACCTGGAGATGATCGGCAGCGAGGACATCGAGTTTGCCCGAGCCACCCAGAGGTAAGCCAGGCCCATCCCTCCCACCTCCCCAGTCACCCCCCCGGGTTGTTCTGGTCACTGGATGAGGCGTGACATCCCTGTCCCCGCCAGGCGCCGGCACGTCACGAGCCACAGGAGCAGCTCCTTCACCCTGCTGCAGTCGCTGGCCATCGAGGACAGCAGGGACAAACCCACCTACAGTGTCTTACTGGGGCAGCTCTTCGCCTTCATCGGCACCAACCCCGACCAAGCGGTACGCCCTGCCCTCGCTCCCCCCGTCCTGCTCCGAGGCAGGAGCTGTGTGGGGGGTGTGTGTGTCCCTCACAACCCCCCCCAACCCTTGCAGGTGTCCAGCAGCAGCTTCCTGCTGGCTGCCCAGACCCGCTGGCGCCGCGGCAACACCAGGAAGCAGGCCCTGGTGCACATGAGGGAGCTGCTGACGGCCGCCGTCCGCGTCGGGGGCGTCACACACCTCGTGGGCCCCGTCACCATGGTGCTTCAGGGCGGGCCAAGGTGGGTTCCTGTCCCCACAAACAACCCTGGGGGGCTCCCTGGAAGGTAATAAATCGCTTGCAAAGTAAAGCCATGAGAAGGGAGTAGCTGTGAGGGCACAGGATGGCAGAGCTAAGGTTGCAACAAAGACCTCAGGTTTTGTGGGATAAAAAGGCAGAGAGTTCTAAGAAATGCTTTTGTTTTTCTGTAGATGAACTTCTCTATACTGAGATGAGATGTCCGCAGATATGTATATAGGGTATTTTACTCTCTTGATTTAATTCTAAATTAATCTTAATTTTAAGTATTAGTGGTAGATTGAACTGATATTTTGTTTGTAGTCAGATTTCAGTCATGTCTGAGCTATGACACCCTACTCCCCTATTAACATGTTTCATATGAAAACGGTAAATGACGTGCAGTTTTCCTTCCAAATCTCCCTTGAGTAATTCTTAATGTGTGCTGATTAGAATTTTTTAAAGCTGCATTTGGAAGTTTGTTCATTTTATTTAACCTAGAAAGGCCTCCATTCCAAATATCTCCCTCCCAACAGGATCGAGGAGCTCACGTGTGGTGGGATGGTGGAGCAGGTCCAGGAAGCCTTTGGAGAGACAATGACATCTGTGGTGTCCCTGTGTGCCCGTTACCCCATCGCCTGTGCCAACAGCATCGGCCTCCTGTGCACCATTCCTTACACAAGGTGTGCATTCAGCAAGGGGGGGAGGGATCCACACCTGTCCCTGGCAGGGTTTGCCTTCACGAGAAGCATTTTGTAGCATAAATACACTCCATTGCTTCATCCTGAGGAGCAGCTGAGAACATCCTGTTAGACTTCCTCAGGATAAGGAATTTCACCTGGGAAGGGCAAGGGAGAGACAGACCCATCCTTCTGCAAAGTGAACTGATTAATTACTGAGTCAACAGCGAGTCCTGTGTTCTCATTGTACGTGTTAGTGATTGGAAAGCAAATTAAATCTGAATTTCTCTTCTGGTGCAGGAGCGAGGAGAAGTGTTTGGTGCGCAGTGGGCTGGTCCAGCTCATGGACAGGCTGTGCAGTTTGAGCAGCCAGACAGAGTCCAGCTCCAATGAAAAGCAGACCAAGAAACAGAAGGTGGCCACCATGGCTTGGGCTGCCTTCCAGGTGCTGGCCAACCGCTGCGTGGAGTGGGAGAAGGAGGAAGGTGGGAACACTGAAATATCCTTTGTGTTCAGTGCCTGAGGAGTGGTGTAAATGTATTTCAAATAGGGCTCTCACTCACTCACCTTGGCTTAGTACTGTGGGGATTCTTTAGCTCACACAAGTGGATACAAAAATAAGTTGATTTTCTGCTTGTTTTTTAAAATGTAGCTCTTTTCCCCCCCTCCATGTGAGGGTGTTAATTTTGCAGATGATTTCGAGTCTGCACTTGGTTCTGTCTAGACATAAGCAGAGACCCTGCATGACCACTTTGGCATTTCTTCTGTGATAGGATTCACCCATAACACACATAACCATATAGGCATGTGGCTCTTGGCTGGTGGGATTTAGCTGTTGTGTCAGGGTTGATTTTCTGCAGGTGTGTGCCCCCCTTTTCACTGACAGTTGTTATCCCTGCATTCCTTTGGAAGGTGGTTCCACCGACGCTGTTCACTCGGGGCTCGCCCGGCAGGTCTCCAGCCTCCTCACCAACCACCTGGCACGAGCCACCGAGTGCTGTGGCAACCAGGCAGCAGGCAATGATGCCCTTCAGGATGTCCTCAGCCTTCTCAATGACCTGTCAAGGTACCAGGCCTTCTGTCTGGAGGATTTGGTTTTTCTATGTATGAGTGTTCTTCTGGGATTTTTTCAAACCCTTCTAAATCTTGATTGTAACCTGACAGTGTTTAAATCAGTGCTGTCAAGTTACCTAACCATTGTTGCAGGTGTTTTGTCAGACAATGAAATTGTGTTTAATACATTTTGTAAACAACAAATCAATTTGTTTTGAATTTCAAGAGCACCATCGATCAGTTATTTTTTTTCCAACAGCAGTTGCTTGTTTTTTTCCCTTTCAGGAGTCACATAGGGAAAGCCATCCTGAGCCAGCCAGCCTGTGTGTCCAAGCTCCTGTCACTTCTCTTGGACCAACGTCCTTCTCCAAAGCTGGTCCTTATAATCCTCCAGCTTTGTCGTGCTGCACTGCCTCTCATGAGTGTTGAGGACTGTGGGAATGTGGAGCTGCCTCCCTGGAGCTACTCAGTGCCCTCTCTGAACAGTGAGCAGGATGATCCCAGTGACCCAGCCTCCAAGATTGCCTCCCTGCTGCTGGCAAAGCTGGCAGATTACGTAGTACCAGGTACCAGCAGCTCTTTGGTGTCGTGCTCTTGTGGGAAATTGCAAGGAATCATGTTTTATGGCATCAGAGAATGGAAGGGACCTTGGAGATATCTAATTCCAGCCCCTGCCATGGGCAGGGGCACCTTCCACTATCCCAGGTTGCTCCAAGCCCTGTCCAACCTGGTCCTGGACACTTCAGGGTTGGGGCAGCCACAGCTTCTCTGGGCAACCTGTTTCTGCAAGGAGCTTTTGTGCTGACAGAAAGCTCAGGTATTGGAAGGTATATGAGATGTCAGTGCTGAAAGTAGGATGTTCTGTGACTTTGCCTCCTGCTTTGCCTGTTCTCAGGCCAAGGTGTGTCTCAGTGATGTTTTAGACCCATCTCAGGTGTGTTAGCATTAGTTTCAAGGCCAAGAAAGTTTGTTGATGGAGCTCATGGTTGTGTTTTTCTTTGGTTTTTTTTTCCCCTGTCTATTTCAAGGGTGCCAGACAGTTCTTTCTCCCACTGCCTCTGAGCCAGATACTACCTTGGCAAAAGCCAGCCCAAAAAATTCCATAAAAGGTGATAAAGACCCTGGAGAGGAAAGCGAGGCAGTGGATGGGAAACTCTCTATTTTTATTCATAAACGAGAAGACCAGTCATCCCATGAGGTCCTCCAGCCATTACTGAGGTAAGCTTAGCTCACTGCCCTGGAATTAGCAACCAGTTTTGCCAGTTCAGTTTATCTTCTCTTTTTTTTTCAGTGTTGCAGCTGTAGAAAAATCCATCCTAGATGTAACAGCAAATGGGAAAGCAGTGTGTCTTCCCAATTTGTTGTGTTTACTGCCAAAACAATAAGATAATGCAAAGGAATATAAGAACATCTTCATCTGTCTGAAAACAATCACATGAAAAATTAGCTACTTGGATTCAGTTTTCTGTTGGAACATCATTTATCTTGTTCATGGTGTGACAGACTGCATAGGACTAACAAATAGAACTGTCAGAGCAAAGTGGCTTTAAAAGCATTGCTTTTAATAATGCATAAGCTGGACAATAATTTGCTACTAAACCTTCTTTGGTATTCTCAGTACCCACCTGGATGTTGGGATCACTGAATGTCAAACAGCCAGCACTACCACCTCTTGCATTTTGTGCTGTTTGTTTCATCTGCCCCCACTCCACGTTGATTTTGAGCCCATGCTCTAAAAATTATACTAAAAGGTACAGGTGAAAGGTTTATTTGAGCCCTTGGGCATTTGTGTGATCAATAAAAGTAATTTCATGATACTTCTTTTTGAGGGGGAGAGGGATAAATTGCTTTGTAAGTAACTGTATTCAATAGTATTAAATTCCACCTGTAAATGAGCGCCATTGGGAATGTCTGTAAATGCCAAGTCTTTCTGTTACTGCTGAGCCTTTCAGTTGCAAGAGTTGCTTTGAGATAATTTGAAAGCACACATAATATGTTAGGTTGGACTGAGGAGTTGAGCTGTGCTCTCCACCAGTGAGAGCAGAGCTCATGGGCTCTGTTTTCACTCCTGCAGTAGCTCAGAAGGTCGTCCATTCCGGCTGGGAACTGGAGCCAACATGGAGAAAGTGGTGAAGATGGACAGAGACATGACAAAAGTAAGGAAAGGAGAAACTCAGGAATTATTCAACACCAGAAGTCTCAGTTTTTACTGGTTTTAACAACATTTGACAAAGGAGACTTTGGCTGGTCAGAAAGAAAATTTTATGTGCAGTGTTTGCAAAATATGGTTAGTGCTGTAATGACAGAGGTGAATGATGAGAAGGAACTGCAGTTTGTTTCCTCCAGCCTTTGTTGGTCGTGTTTCAGCCCCTTTAATATTCTCCTTCATGAAGTGTTATGCACATTGATAGTCTGAATTTTAAACCACGTATCTGAATTAAAATTTCACGTGTATTTTTGGACATGTTCTTGGATATTTGCACCAGAAATACTCAACTTGGCTTTTTGATCAGGAAAACTATACTGTTAATCTAAGAATGGAATATTAAAGTCAGTGAATTGATCCCTGATCTCTTTGTAGATGACAAAAAGCAAAGAGAAAGAAAGAACTTGTCTTCTGCCTGTGACTAATGCACAGCCAGGAGAGTGTTCTGCTGTGTTCTCAGTACTTTTACATACCCAGAGGGAGGAGTGGCCAGGCAGATCCACCACTGGTGTTTATCTTCTGTGGCTTTTCATTTGCAGAGTGGCTGCTGTGAAGTTATTACAGAAGAAGCTGCTGCAGCTCTTCGAAAGGCAACAAAGTGGGCACAGTCTGGGCTAATAGTGAGCGTGGGACCACCCATAGAAACTGTGAATCCAGAAACCACCAGTGGGTTGTCCACTGGGGACAAGAAGAAGACAGCACAAACATCCATTTGCAGAGAGAGGAACTCTGAGCTCGCCAGGTGGGTCCCTTGATTGACAATTCTATCGCGGCGTGCGCGGAAAATCGCCCGGCTGGTCAGAAACACCCCTTTGTCCTCTGAGCTGTCTCCTGTTGACAAGTGCAGCTCCTCTCCCTGGGAGGTGCCTGATGGTGGGCTGCTCTGTGTCGTGCAGGACAGACCCCGTGAGGCCGTTCATCAGCGGGCACGTGGCCAACAGCATGGCCGCGGAGGTGATCGCGCTGCTGCACAGCCTGCTCATGGCGCCCGAGTCCAGCGCCGCCCAGATCTGGACCACCACGGCTGAGAAGGTGAGCAGGGTGGGGCAGGGCCAGCCCTGGGGCACGGGGGGAGCAGTTCAGAGAACTTCGTTATTAGCTGGGTTCTCAGTTACTGCATTTCGGTTCACTGCTTGGAGTGCTTCAGGGGGTGTGACTGCACAGGACCAGCTCTTTCTGGCACGTGGAATCTGCCTGGTGTCTTAGGGTATAAACAGAACAATAACAGTAACAATAACGATACCACAGCGTCTTATTAGTAACAAATTCATGAGTACTGTAGTATACTCAATGCTATATGTAAATAACAACAGTAAGAACAACCATCAGCACGCTTGCAGCAAGTGTGGGTAGAGCCCTTCCCAAATCTTCATTTGTGAAGCCTAGCCATGATGAATAACAATGATGGCAAGAACAACAATATTAGTAATAAAATAATAAATATTATAATTACTAAATATTATATAAATAACCAATACTAATAATTAATAAATAATCAAAAATTGTCCATCATTGCATAAAGTGTTGTTGTGCTGTAATTCACCTGCCACTTTTTCCAGGCATTAATCTTGCTGTTGGCTTAGGGAGTTCCTTTGCCTTTGGGTAGTTATTCTCTTTGCTGCTCATTGCTCTTGGCCGTGGCCTCTGAAGGTAGAAAATGTTGGCTGGAAAGCAGAGCACATTCCTTTTATGTTCCTCTGGATCCTGCAGCACCTCATCTGCTGCTTAGGTGAAATCCTTGGTGAAGACTTTTGCTAAGATTATATTCTATTCCAAAAGTTACCGGGGGATGGACCTGGCTTTGATGGTGTTCACACTTCAGAGAACTTGGAACATTCTGAGTTATATAATCCTCTTCAAGAAGAAAAGTAATTCTTCTGAGACTGTGTGGGCTGGAGGCTTGGGGCATTGGTTTGTGTCGGAGTTGTACTTTGAAGTCATTGTCTGGTGTCCTTGCCCCCGTGTCCAGGTGCTGTCCCGGGCTCTGATGTACATCCCCCAGCTTGGGAAATACGCAGAGAGCATTCTGGAGAACGGCAGCAGCAGCGGCAGGAAACTGGCCAAACTGCAGAGAATTGCTCGGCAGGCAGTGGCTGCCCTCTGTGCTCTGGGGGGCTTTAAGGAGACAATTAAAATAGGTTCTGAAGTGCAGGTAATTCAGCACTGTCCCTGTTTTCCATCTTACCTGAGCGCTGGGGCCTTTGTGCTGGTTTGCCTGCGCTGGTTTGCTGCTGAGCGGTGTGTGGTTGTGGAGCAGCTGCAGTGACACTGTGCCCTGACCCCCTGGCTGTGGGGGGGGCTGGTGGGGCATGGCAGACGCTCGCTGAGCCTTGTCTTAACACCTTCAATCTTATGCAGCCCTTCTTTGGTTGTAGGTTTTAGGCAAAGGAATAGCAGGAAGCATTGGAGTTGTGGCATCTATTAATGAACAAGAAGGTATAGCTACGGTCAAATTCCCAGCTGCCAGTGTAGACAGTAGAAAGAGCTCCCAAGCAGCAGACACACTAACTATTCCGTTATCTAGGCTCTGTGTGCCGAGGCCTGAGGTACGGGAGTTTCCCACTCTGATATCCAATACTTCTTTGTTTCTGTCACTGACAATTGATCTAAAGCACGTAAAAAAGTCTGGTTGATCTTTGATTAAAGATTCTTTGCAAAGTTTGCTTATGATTTTAAACATATCTTAACAATATCTGTATTTAAGTTCTCATTTAAGTAACATGAATATTCATCTTTTGTGCTTTTAAAGATGTTCCATTGCATACTGTGGTGGGGGTGGGGGAGGGCTTGGGTTTGTTTTATTTCTGTTTTTTCTTTCTTTAATTGGTGTTTGGTGCTGGTTTTGTGATAGTACAATGTGAGAATTAACTCCAGGTAATAAAACACCCTCATTTCCTAGAAACTAACTACTTGAATTTAACTTTTTACCGTGCCCCCCCACCATCAGGCATTGCCTCTTCATAAACTGTCCATTACTGAGAAGGTAGTACAGGCAGTCCAGTCCATGTTGCTCCCTCAGGAGGGAAGTCTATCTATTCACACCTCACTTCCTGCAACAGGAGATGGCTCAACTCCAGTAATGGCAGTGGTCCGGCTCCTTGCTGAAATAAGAACCAGGTGAGTCCCTGGGGCTCCTCCAGCCTGGGCTGTTTGTACACAAATACTCAGGGGAATTGCATGGATTCTGGTTTTGTTGCTCTGGGGGTGTTGGCATATGACAGCAGGAAGTCCTGTGTGCTTCCTGAGGTGCATTTAGTGTCTGGGGGTTGTTCTTGAGTACCAAAGACAGTGTCCCTGCAGCACTGCACTGAGAGGTGCTTCATATAGACCCAGTTATGAAGCAGGGCAGAGCTGTCACTGGGGAGCTTCCAGTGGGCAGCTAAGCAGGCAGGCAAGTAGATCAGTTGGCATGCTGGCTTTTAAAACAGCCTTGAATTCAATACCTGAAAAAACAGTTTTGAATAGTCTTGAATTCAGTACATGTAAAGACAGCTTTGAATTCAACACACACTTTTGTAATGCTTCAAATGTGTTCTTTTTCCATTAAGAGCATGCCTGGTGATGGCTCAGCTGTTGGAAGACAGCTCATTCTGTGAAGAATTCATTCAACAGTGTCCAGCTGCTGTAGAAGTGCTGAATTTGGTGGCCCAGGAGTGCAGCCCTGGTACGTGTCCAGCACCTTGTGCTGCATTTGGGGCAGGGCCCAGTAGAAGACTTAGCTCAAGGGCAACTTTTAGGAATATATCAGAGGAAGGATGTTTAGGGCAGGAGCCAATGATTCCCATATGATCTCCAGTGTGAAAAGGGGAGTACTGATTTTTTTTGACAGCAGGCATAAATTCTTTTGACTTCCTGCCTTTGGGCCATAAACCTACTCACTAAAATGAACTTTATATCTTAATCAACATAAGTGTCTTTGCTACCCGAATAGAAATTAAACCTGAGGAAAACACTTGCGTGCATTAGATTTTGTCCTTAATTTTGCTGTTTAAGTAAGTGAGACTGATCAGATCCCTCAGGGTGTAAACGACATATTTATTCCTCCTGTTGGACTGCAGAAAGCTTTGCTGGCAGCTCATGTTGCTGTGGTTTGTTGTTGCAGGGGAGAGGCTGCTGGTGGTGGAAATGCAGTGTGAGAGGTTACGGATGTTGTACCGGGACTGTGCCCGGCCTCCCCCTCCGCCCCTCCAGGCAGACAGAAGGCAGGTGAGCACACAGCAGTGCTGAGTCCCCTGCCCTGGGTGAACCCACCACGTGCTGGGGCAGCCAGACTGCTTGGGTTCTTATTGAAACTTTCCATGTAATGTGAATTTCTGGGTTGTGGCTGCAGCTGTGGTAGTTGCATTAAATGTGCACCTCAGGGTGTGTGATTGGATTTCAGAGGATGAATTCAGCTGGGATGGGTAGAATAAACTGCTCTGTTGTGTTTGCAGCCCAAAGAAATCACGTGGAGCCCCTCCAGAGTGTTCCCCCCAGTGAGGGCGTGTATGTTCTCCTCCCACCTGGCAGCTGTGACCTTCCTGGCTGATCCCAGTGCAGGAGGGGGGCTCCCTCGGGGCACCTTCATCTATGCCACCTCACCAGTCCCAGTGCAGGTGAGAGCTCCCAACTCTCCAGCAGTTAGTGTCACTGAATATTAAAAAAAAAAAAAAATCCAAAGAAATTCCCTTTTGTACCTATGTTTTGTAGGTAATTTTTTTTAAAAAGTAGTTTTATTTTTATTTCTAGGCACCGTCATTCTACTGGGAAATTGAAGTTGTTTCCTATGGAGATACAGATGATGACACTGGACCAATAGTTTCATTTGGATTTGCCACAGAAGCTGAAAAAAGGGATGGTGCTTGGACAAACCCCGTGGGCACCTGTCTCTTCCACAAGTATGTTGGAGATGCACATCAAAATCCAAAATCCTGGTGCTGCTCAGTACCTTTGTAAGCAGCTTAGTGTGATGAGCATGGTGTAACAGACACTGTGCATTTTAATTGAAGGGTTAAAATGATGAACTAGAATATCCTTGGGAAAGGAGGAGAGTGGAGTTGCCCTCTGAGCAGCCCAGCTGGCAGTGGGCTGGGTTCCTGCTCTGTTTCAGTGCTGTGTCTCACTGTGTCCTTGTTGCTCCTCAGCAATGGGCGGGCAGTGCATTACAATGGCTCCAGCCTGCTGCAGTGGAAGAGTGTCAGACTGGATGTGACTCTCTCCCCTGGTACGTGCCAGTTCAGCTTTATCCTTATCTAGGAAATCAGAAACCCCCCCCCAAATGTCAGGAAAACACTGGGTGAGAAAACCACTTAGATCCTTCCTTTTGCCTTTTTCTCCAGGTGACGTGGCAGGAATTGGTTGGGAAAGGACAGAAGGAACTCCCCCCCCTCCAGGGCAGCCAGCAAAGGGCAGAGTTTATTTCACATACTGTGGGCAGCGCCTCGGGCCCTACCTGGAGGATGTCTCTGGTGGGATGTGGCCAGTTGTCCACATCCAGAAAAAGGCAAGTTTGGAACAGAAACGTGTTACTCATTGTACTTCAGAAATATTAGAAACATTATATAAATCATTGAGCCTGCTTACCTATCTAAAAGGTCTGTGACACAGGGTTTGGGGCTGCAGGGCATCCCTCCCCAGCTCACCCGGCCCTGGGTTTGGGGCTGCAGGGCATCCCCCCCCAGCTCACCCAGCCCCTGTTGTGTCCCTCCCAGGGTTTGGGGCTGCAGGGCATCCCTCCCCAGCTCACCTGGCCCCTGCTGTGCCCCTCCCACAGAACACCAAGGTCCGTGCCAACTTCGGCTCGCGGCAGTTCTCCTTTGCCGAGGGCCAGGCGCACCGCAATGCCGCCGACCTGTGCATCGACCTGGCCGAGGAGATCAGCGCCAACTTCGAGGCGCTGCCGTTCGCCATGGCCTCGGACAGCGACAACGACGCGGGCACCAGCATCGCCTCGGACNACTGAAATCGTTTAAATGAGGTTTAAGGCCAGCCCGGTGCTGCCCCTGGAGCACTGTCAGAGCTGAGCTTATCTGATTTGAGGCGAGGCAATTAAGAAAGTCTTCCTCGGTCTTCCTCTGTATGGATGTGCAAATTATCCTTAATTAATGCGGCTACAATGAGAAATGATCTCATTAGGGCTGGGAGTACAATAGGATGTTACGGTTGATTGGCTCAGCCAATTGGTTATGCTGTGCCAAAAGGCTTTCTGTTCCCAGTGAGTGAGTGGAGAGCATGGAATGCTGTGTCTCTCAAATTTCATGGCATGTTTTTGGGTGTGTGCTGATCCCAGTGTCTCTGTGTGTGTTCTGCAGAGTATGACAGTGACACGTCCTGCCACTACAAGATGGAGCTGAGCTATGAGAACTTCATCACCTCAGGTCCTGACCCTCACCCCCCTCCCATTGCAGATGATGAAAGTGATGATGATGACGATGACGACATTCCCCGGGTGAGGAACGTGGCACAGTCCCTACTATAATTCATAGACCAAAACCACAATTTGGAATTGAAATCTTTACATTTTGCCCCCCAAGGGTTTTTCCTGCTTCCCTAACAAAAGTATAGCTCCTGTTAAATTCTCTCTTCTTGGTGTTCCTGTCTCTGCAGGAGGATCATTATGCCCTCTTGGTTAAAGCCTGGGAAACCAAAGTGTTCCCTACAATTCGAAGGAGATTCCGTAACGAGGCTGAGAGGAAGTCTGGGCTGGATCAGATTAAAGGAGCTCTCCAGTTAGGTATGGCCCTACCTACTTCCATGCACATTGGTTGATGTGATGGGCACAAAGTGTGAGGTAACACCTGTATTTCTGTTGTATTTTACTGTATTCAAGGCTGGAAAATTTAAATTTAAAAAAGAATTAACCCACTTGCTGTTTCCCTCCAGTGCTTGGAATTTGATTTGGTGTCAGGACTTCTCTTTATCACTTTTACTTAAACTGGACTGTTGAAATAGGGGAAGTTCCATTAGAAATAGTGACAGAATTTGTTGTGATGTGGATACAGAAATACTTTGGAATAATGGTTTGGGAAGAAATGACCTACATGCATTTTCTGCCTGTAACTCTCTCAAGGGAAAACTTTTGAGGGACATATTAATAAGAGGAGGTTTGTAAATGGATACAGTTCTGGCAGGACAAGGTGTTTGTGGAAGAGTCGCAGGAAGAGTAAGGCAGGAATTCTGAGCCCTGATAGAAAGCTCAGGAAAGCTCCGACTTTAATCTGTCAGCCTGACTGAAAGAATATTTAAGTAATTAGTATCTTAGTGAGGATAAGAGCAAATTTCAAGTGGCTGGGGAGAATAACTTGCTGTCCCTTGTGTCTGCCAGGAATGGTTGATATTGCCCGACAAACTGTGGAATTCCTCTATGAGGAAAACGGTGGCATCCCCAGAGACCTGTACCTGCCCACCATTGAGGACATCAAGGACGAGGCAAACAAGTTCACAATTGATAAAGTACGGAAAGGTAAGGTCAGCAAAAGGATCCTGAGGGCAAAACAAAGCTCTGGGGCTCTGAGATTTGGGACCTACTGCAGAAATGGTACCAGTGTGAGGGAAGTGCTGTGCCTTAAAAACTGTGTTGTCCCTTCGTGGCCAGGTCTCACGGTGGTGACTCGCTCCCCTGACAGCAACAATGTCACCAGCAGCGCTGTGGGAACAGCTTTACCCAAGTTTGCCATTCGGGGGATGCTGAAGACGTTTGGCCTTCATGGTGTTGTCCTGGATGTTGATTCGGTGGGTAAAGATACACTGGGAGGGCTTTGCATGTGTCAGCATCACCCAGCTGGGGGCAAATGCTTAGAGTAAAAATGTTGTTACCGTGACTGACAGTGTGGGGTTTGGTGTTGCAGGTGAATGAGCTGGTACAAGTAGAGACCTACCTGCGAAGTGAGGGGGTTCTGGTGAGGTACTGGTACCCCATTGACATGCTGGAAAGGCCACCTGCAGGGTACAGGAGGACAGCAACCAATGGGCTGGTCACCCTGGATAACACCAACATCCAGATTCACAGGTGAAAAAGACATGTCATCAGAAGGCATTTGTGTTGTCTGACTTGGTCTCAGCATTTCCTGTAGTACAATTATCTACTACAGCCTTGTTTTAAGTATTACAAGCTCCTGAATCTTATTGTTGCATAGATCTGACAAAGGTTCATTAAATCGTCATGTTTTAGTGGGGGTTATGAGGTTTTGGATTGTTTCTTTTCTGAGGCCTCTGGGGATTTTTGGCAATAAAGAAAATCTGTTAGAATGGTCTTGTTGGCAGGATTTTACTTAGTCTTGTGAAAGTGGTTTTACACATGCTGTGGTCCCACAGTGCCTTCCTTGCAGCTTCAGTTTCTGGTACCCTCAGTCAGTTGCTGCCCAGGAGTTTTAGAACTCTTGACTGACTGTGCAGAGTTGGCTTCTAATCCAGGTGCCCTGGTTTGGTCCCAGAATTAGGTGACCGAGTGCTGTCCTAGTGAATAAGGAAGATTTGGGTCCCCTTGGACCTTGTAAATAATGAGGTGTATCTGCATCCAGGGACAGGTTTGTTGTAGGTGTGGAGAAGGGCTGAATGTCTTGGTGTGTGTGTTCCCAGAGAGCTGCTGAGGAGTGAAGCTGCCCTGGCCAAGCTCTACTGTCGGATGGCTCTGCTCAACATTTTTGCCCCCAAATCCCCCCACATGTTCACCCGGCTGTTCCACATTCCTGCGATCCGGGATATCACTCTGGAGCACCTGCAGCTGCTCTCCAACCAGCTTCTTGCACCACCTCTTCCTGGTAAATACTCCTTTTTATCACAGCTCTTGAGGTACAACAGTTTCCTGGGGACAAAAAAATTAAGTAATTTGGTACTTGGTCATTAGTTGGGTAATAATGATGGTGTTTAGGAAATGTCTCAGTGGGCTCCTGACCTTAGTATAGGGTTCTAAACTGAAATCCTTGCTAATAATCTCATTAAAAATGTTCAAGAGAGTTCAGAGTCCCTCCTAGGATCTCACTCAGTGTGCTCCTGTCCCTTTGGTCTTCTCTAGATTGGGGAGTGGGGGAAGTATCCACGTGGGATACTCGTAAGGAATTGAGATTGGTTTTGTTCAGGTTCTAATGCTGGGTACTACAGCTAAATGCCAGTTGGGTCTCACAGCCTTCAAAATTCAACTGTTCTTCATTTCACAAAGTGGTTTGTCCTTTTCCTACTGGAATCACAGATCTGGTTAGAGAGTGTTTGTGCTGAATCATGGAAAAGAATCTTTGGCTCATTCAAGTGAGTGTTGACAAAGACAGTTATTGTGACAAAGCTCTTCTGCATGCAGAGAAATGTGTGTAATGTGGCTGGAGCATAAGGAGGAAGTAGGAAGTGCTAAGTATAGGCTATTAATAATAGAAAGTGATTATTTACCATTGGAAAGTGTCCTGTTCCCTCCTTTGAAACTTGGCTACCTCTAACAGACTCTTGCAGAGTACAGCACTCCTTTTGCATGGCTTTGAGAACCATTTTACAAGCTTAATTCAGTTTTTCCTCTTTAAAATTTGTCTAATTCAAGTCCTGCTAACACAGAGTTTCCAAACTGGCATTTTGGTGAATTGCCCACTGCTTTGGGCACTGCACTCTGGTTTTCCTTGGCTTCTCTCATTAGCTGAGGGATGCCAACCATGAGCTGTCGGGGCTTGAGACCCACTTGGGGCTGCCCAAAAGTGACCTGGTTCTTATGTGGGGAAAGCCTGGGAACAGATAAAGCTGGTTTTACCTCTAGTCACTCATCCTCATTGTTTCTGCCATAAGCTGAAGTATGCCCTCCTTCCCCCAGGGCCCAGAAGGGGCAGGGTGATCCCACAGCTCTGTGTTTCCCTGCCAGGCCCCTCCAGGGGCTGGGCTGAAGCAGGAGAAGAGCACAGCTGGCATTTAGAGGGCCATCCCATCCACAGCCAACTGGGGCCAGGCTGCAAGTCTAGTCCTGGGTGGATCCCTTCTCCTGCTGATCTTTGGGAGGAGTTTTCCACAAACCTCTGCTTTCAAGTGTTTTAAAACTTCTCTCCACTGAGCGTTTCACAGGCTACACCAACAGGTTGAAGTGACCCCCAAATTTGTGATGTCTGCCTTGCTGTTACAGATGGAACAATCAGCTCCAGCTCTATCCTTCTGGCCCAGTCCCTGCAGCACTGCATCCACTCCCAGACCTGTGCTGCCACAGACCTCTTCTACCAGGGCAATTCCCAGGCCATCAGGGAGTGGCTCACCGTGGCCATCACTCGGACACTGCACCAAGGAGAGGAGAGTCTCTTGGACCTCACAAAGCAGATCTGCTCCTTTTTGCAGGTAGGATATTTAGACATGTTTTCTGAGCAGTGTTGGAGCTGCTTTAGGTGTGATTCTGATTTCCATAATACTATCCCTCATGTGGATGGATTGAATTCCTGTTCTGATCATAGTGGACACACTGCAAACACAAGCAGTAACAGCACTCTGGGTGATGTTAAAATGAGTTGACCTCATGCTGTCTCACTATTTACAATGCTGCATTTTATTTCAGTACAGAAGAGGGAGGTGATTTGCTGCAGGCTGGGCTCTTTATGAAATGTTCTCTTACAGGCGGCGCCAGAACAGTTTCCTGCTGAAGAATTCCCAATTTCAGAATCCAAAGTCAATATGGATGTGAACTTCCCTGGGGCTGCATTTGTGATTGTGTCCTGCAAGGAGAGCCAGTCTGGGTTCCGCAAGGAGTGAGTAATGAGGGGCAGGACTGTGGCTGAGCCTGTGAATCCCAAGGAGTTCCTTAGGTCTTTAGCTCTGTAAATCTGCTCAGAGTCACAGAGTCATGGGATCAGTTGGGTTGGAGAAAGGCCTCTGAGACCATTGAGTCCAGCCTATGACCCAACAGCACCTCATCTGCTGGACCATGGCACTGAATGCCATGTCCAGTCTCTTCTTGAACACCTCCCAGGACAGGGACCCCACCACTTCATGGGCAGCCCCTTCCAATGCCCAGTCACTCTCTGTAAAGATTTTTTCCTGATGTCCAGCCTGAACCTGCACCCCTGGTGCAGCTTAAGCCTGTGCCCTCTTGTCCTGTCTCTGGTTCCCTGGGAGCAGAGCCTGACCCCCATGTGGCTACACCCTCCTTCCAGGGAGTTGTAGAGAGTGAGAAGGTCTCCCCTAAGCCTCCTCCTCTCCAGGCTCAACAACCCCAGCTCTCTCAGCCACTCCAGACCCTTCCCCAGCCTCGCTGCCCTTCTCTGGACTAGCTTCAGCCTCTCAATGTCCTTCCTGAATTGAGGGACCCAG
>VXBX01001009.1:367984-386805 GCA_013400415.1 Scytalopus superciliaris
TGGCCACACTATTCCTGATCCAGGCCAGGATGCCATCGGCTTTCTTGGCCGCCTGGGCACACGCTGCTCATGTCCAGCTGCTGTCCATCAGCACCCCCAGGCCTCTTTCAGCCACCCTGTGCCCAGCCTGTGCTGCTGCAGGGGGTTGTTATGCCCAAGTGCAGGACAGGGGCTGACCACGCTGTCACTGCTCTGTTCTCAGCTCATCCCTGTACAAGGCGCCCTGGGCCCGCGTGCTGGTGTACGGGCTGGGGCACAAAGTGAAGAGGAACGGGCAGCTGAACCTCATCGAGGCCGTGTGTTACCCCCGCGATGCGTCCCCCACCAACACCGGCNTCCAACCATCACCCCCAAGGGCAAGGTGCACATCAAACTGGATAAGAAATAACCACAATATTAAACACCATTTCAGACCCTTTCTAACTGTATCCTTGGAAGGATCATCATTGTTTCTGTAGCACCTTCCTGTTTTGTCCCCAGTCCTGTTGGTGGTTATGGCAGGGTTTTTGGACAAGGTATTCCTGCTCACAGATTTGCAGTCATTCTTAACCAAAAATCTTAGTTTTTACAAACTTTGGAACCCATCTGAGTCTAATCTTTATTAGATCTGTTAAATCTGTCAGGAGCTGCTTTTTTTTTCCCTTCTGATTTTTATATTCCAGGAGTTCATCCAGCAGTGTATTTAATCAGAACATTTTATTCAAAATACTCATTTCTGCAGTGTTCATGTTGCTGCTGTTGCTGTTTGAGGTGCTGTTTCAGATGGACAGTAATTTTTACTGCTTTTGTAGATGGTAGTAGGGCCCTCTTACACACAGAGTAACGTTTGTGCAGTGCAGCAATGCACAGGTCACCCCAGCTTCTCAAACAGGAGAAATCACTGATAGTCTTTTTACTCTTCACCTAAAAGACAGTGTGATTAGAGCAGTGAAGGTGCAGCAAGTTCTTCTCTGGGAGGTCCCTAATTTCTTTTGCTGAATTTACAGCACCTCAGTACCCAGGAGACACACCAGACTGCAAATGAATGGCTTGGGAAATTCTTACATGTGTCTAGATATGTACAGGCTCAACATTGTTCCGTTCCATTGTTGTGAGAACAAAATGTTCTCTGTACAATTTATAGTTATAGATTATATCAACATTCTGGATGAATATTCCTATTTGTTTCTTATATAAATTCAGCCCCCCAAAAATCCTAAATGTTACTGTGTTTATTTTACCAATGCTTAGAGTCCTGGTAAGTATTGTCTGATCTTCTAGGAGTGTCTCCTCCCCCTGGAGCTGTGCTGGTCTTGCATTCCCTTCCCCTGGAATTCCCCCTGGCAATGGCATTCACAGAGCAGCTCTTAACTTGGAAATTAGAAGATGGGGATGGAAAATCAGAAGATGAACTGGACACTATTCCTGCTTCAGTTCTCTTGCAAGTAGTGGAATTTTTAGGTGAGTGTCCAGTGTTTCTTTAGTGATGAGCACCAACGCTGTGCTGGCCCAGGTGGAGAGTCTGGGGATAAAAACTACAGTTGTAATTTCCTGAGTTTTTCCCCTATATTGACATTTTCTGCAAAGTCTAGAAATTTTCTTCCCATTGCACTTCTTGGGCTGCCCTTCCTGTCTGTCTTGCTGCAGATGTGCAGCCACTGAAAGGAGCTTTTCCTGTGCTGTGTTGATGTTACTTCACAGTTCGGGTTACAAAGCAATGAAATGCTGCTGACTGCATGTCTTTCCCTCCTCACTCAGGGAACTTCCTCTGGACCACAGACATGGCTGCCTGTGTGAAGGAGTTAATATTTCACCTTCTGGCTGAGTTGCTTCGCAAAATCCACAACCTGGAGCAGAAGAAGAATCCGGCAGGACTGTCATCCTCCATTGCCCTGCAGCTCAACCCCTGCCTGGCCATGCTCATGGCCCTGCAGTCAGAGCTGCACAAGCTCTATGATGAGGAAACCCAAAACTGGGTGTCTGGCAATGCCTGTGGGGGTTCTGGGGTCGGAGCTGCCGACCAGGGGAGGTTCTCCACGTACTTCCACGCCCTGATGGAAGTTTGCCTTGCTGTAGCAGAAGTAACCCTGCCCATCAACATGAGTGTCACAGCCAACGTGATATCGTCCACAAGTGCTCCAAATCTTAGTGACTCTTCATCCTCATCTTCATCCTCTCCGGGGCAGACACCCCAGAGTCCAAGCCTGCTGTCAAAGAGGAAAAAGGTGAAGATGAAGCGGGAGAAGACATCATCCTCAGGGAAAAGGGCTTCGTCCAGGGCCGCCGAGACGGACGCCGCGCTCCTCAGCATAGGGGGCAGCAAGCCTGAGGACATGCTGTGGTTCCACAGGGCACTGACTCTGCTCATCATTCTCAGACACCTGACCAAGAAGGACCCCCAGGGGCTGGGGGTGACCAACGATGCCGTGGCAGACGCCTGCCAGGCCCTGGTGGGCCCCACGGCCCACAGCCGCCTGCTCGTCATCTCGGGCATCCCCACCCACCTCGAGGAGGGCACGGTCAGGAGCGCCATCAGAAAGGCCTGCAACGCCCACGGGGGCGTCTTCAAGGATGAGATCTACATCCCTCTGCAGGAGGAGGATCCCAAAAAAATCAAGGACAAAGCAGAAGGGGGCGAGTGCAGGACTGAGCTGGAGAAGCCGACGGTGTCCAGCAGCGCAGACAGCCTGGACATCAGCAGCTCCAGCAGCGTCACCCCTGCCATGAGCGTCAGCGCCTCGGCCTCCACGAGCCAGGCCTCCCTCTGCAGCTCCCAGGGCATATCCCGCACCGTCAGCGACATCTCCGGGGACCAGTTCCAAGCCGGGCTGGAAATGGCCATCCCGCCCGGATTGCTCGAACAGCCCCACGTGGTGTCCAGCCAGGAGAGTCTGGATCTGTCCCACTGCAGCACTGGAAGCCTGGGCAGCCTGGGCAGCCTCGGGGAGCCCCTGGACAATGTGGAGACGGCGTCGGTGTCGGACGTGGGGTCCATGTACACGGTCACATCCCTGGACAACCAGCCCCTGCTGTCCCGGCCCATCAAGGGCTTTGCTGTGGTGGAGGTAACGGCCTTTGGGCAGGAGAGGGACTTCTGGGAGAATGGGGTCTGACTCTGGGAACTGGTTTCTGGGTGCAGGATAAATGGGTGTCCACGAGCAGGTGAGACCAGGGAGGCCGGGACTTCCCAGCTTGGACAGGATGGCTGAGGAACATGGAATTTCCTTCTCCACTGACTTTCTGCCATTCACAGTCCTGGAAACAATCACTGTGTCCCAGAGGGGACCTCGCAGTGGAGTTACCAAGCAGCAATTGTAGAGCAGAAGGAAGGGAGAACTCTTGCATGTTCAGCCTGTAGAGCTCGTTGTCACAAGGTGTTGCTGAAGCCAAGAGCATAAATTAATTCCTGAGGGGTTAAGCTCCTGGAGGATGTGCAAATTGGTGGCTGTTAAACTCAGCAGCCAGTGCAGCTTTCAGCTCAGGAAATCTTTAAAGTGCTGATTTCAGGAGGCTGGGAGAACATGTAAGAGGAAAGATCTATTCCTTTCCTCTTTCATGTCAAAGATTTGCTGCTGGCCACTGCTGAGATGGATTCAGAGATCGGTGCCCTCGTGGTCTGACCCACAGGGCAATTATTTAATGTTTAATTTAGAGTACATTTTCACCTATTTTGAACCATCTATGGGTTCCTCTCTAAAGCTGCTTTAGGAGAGATGATAAATGTTATGTCTGGCTCCAAATGAATTTCAGGAGCATTGGGGGTGGTTGCCATCAGTGCTGGAGCACTGCAGGTGTTCAGCTCTGCACAAGAGCCCTCTCTGTCCTTACACCAACTACTGCAGCTTTGTCAGGAGCTTCCAAGAGCACAGCCATTCCTGCTGGCCTGGGAATGGAGATGTTTTGGTGTAGTCTGGGATTGTATCAGTTTCCCTTTTAGAAGAAAGTCAGCTTGTTCAGATGGAAACTGCAGTTGCTATTCTGGAGCTGTTCATTCACATGGAGCCCCCAGGGCTGAAATAACCCATCAAGTGTGTCCAGAAAGCTGCCAGTGTTCACATGGAAACCACTCTGAGTCTGGAGCTGCTCTGACAGTGCTGTTATTTTGGGAATATAAGGAAGTTACTGTTCCTCTTCCCAATCTGTGCAGCTGAGGCTTCAAACCCTGTGCTAATTAAGATTTTTCTGAGTGGAGAATTGAAGTAAGAACAGCAGAGCTGTAAATAATGACAGGTTACCTGTCTGACACCTTCAGCTTCTTGGTGCTTCCAAGGTCCAGACCAACACATGGAATAGCTGATTCAGAGCTGTGTCTGATTAACTCACAGCATGGGGATGGATTTCAGTGGCCTCATGTTCTTAGAAGGGTTGTTTTCTAGGCTGAACCTGAATTTTGGTATCAGATTATTGATGTAGAAAAGTTAGAAGAGCAGCAGGAGTGCTATGTGTATGGGGAGGGCAGAAAGCCTAAACCCCAAACCCCCCTACAAGTGGAAGGGAATTTGTGTTCTCAGAATTCGTGTTAACTGATTTCATTGTTTGTGCAGATAAGGTCAAGAGCTAAAATAGAGAAAATCCGAGCCAGCCTGTTCAACAGCAGTGACCTCATTGGCCTGTCCAGCCTGGATGGCGAAGATGAGCTGATGGAGATGTCAACTGAGGAGATTTTAACTGTTTCTACTGTAAACCAGAGTTTATTTGACACCCAGGGGAGCCCAGCACTAGAAGATTATTTCAATGAGAAGTCAATAAAAGGTATGTGGTTTCACCCTGGCAAATCTCTCACTTGTGCTGGGGCATTTTTTGGGATACAGGGCTTGGATTCTCCTTGATTCAGTGGGACTCACTAATTGGGGAGTGACAGGGAGGAATTTCACAGCTCTCTGCCATCTGAGCATGGCACAACTGTCCTCACAGCTGATCAAACAGTACATTAAAAATAAATAAATAAACAGCAAAAAACCCCACCAAAAACTCCTCATCAACCCAAGAAACTACTGACTGAGTTGTTCAGGGACTCCTTTGAGAAAACAGTCACTGTGATAATTTACTACTGTTAAACACAGCAGAATTTTAGAGTAGAAACTGTTCAAGTAGAACAGGTAGTAATTTACATTCTCAAAGAGCATGAAAGTTGTACAGACCCAAAAACAGCTGGAACAGGCCGGAATCCTGGATCAGGGTGGGAAGTTCAGCTTGCTGGGGGCATCATAAGTAGTCTTTTTTCATTCCCCCTGCAGTGGGAATATATAATAAAATATGTAGCTCAAATAATAATCCCAGTATGTCCCAAAGCAGGAGAAAGCATTCAGCTCTCTGTCATCAACGGGGTGCAGATGGGTCAGGTTTTTCACTACACAGGTGATTTTCTCAAAGCAGGTGCCATGTGGTAGAATATTTTCTCTGAATGCAGAATACATTTTCCCATTTCAAATTCTCAGCAGGGTATTTTGTACCATATTCCTCTGTTTTTTTTTATTTAGGTGAGAAACTGGTGCCAGGTGCCCGGGAAGTCCTCACGGAAATCTTTAAAAGCTGTGTCCACTCTGAGCAAATGCTGAGCCTGACCCCAGCCAAGCCCATCAAGGTTGCTGACATCTACCTCAGCAAGGAGCAGATCAACTCCCAGACTCCTGGGAACCTCCTCCACGTGTTCTTCACCAACGTCCGCCCTCCCAAGAAGGTGCTGGAGGACCAGCTCACCCAGGTAGTGCTTTGAAAACTGTTTGCAGCCTCTCTTTGTGCCCCTGGCAAGCCCTGGGTAATCCTTCCCTCTCTGTGTTGGAAGATTTTAAGGAAGTATGGAGTGCCCAAGCCCAAATTTGACAAGAGCAAGTACAACAAGGCGGGCAAGGAGCAGCACCCGGTGAAGGTGGTGAGCACCAAGCGCCCGGTCACCAAACCCCCCACCAAGGAGAAGTCCATGCTCAACAGTGTCAGGTGGGTGTCTCCAGCCTTTTGGCACTTGGGGAACAGCTGATTTCTCTGTAAGAATCCAGGGTTTTTTATTCCCCCTCCCTCTGTGTTTCTGTGTATGGGATTGGAAGAGGGAGATGTGACTTTGAGGTTATAAAAGACCTTAAAGGAATGTTTTGAGTCGGGGCCAGGTTGGACAGGGCTTGAAGCAGCCTGGTCTAGTGGAAGGTATCCCTGCCATGGCAGGTGATGGAACCCTTTAAGGTCCCTCCCAACACCAAGCATCTGGGATTCCCCAAACAGACAAAAGACAACCCTAATACTCACTTTGCCCCTCAGCCGAACAGCCTTAAGTGAGAAGAAACCTACTGTGAAGCCAAAATCTCCTGAGAAGAGCAAACCTGAAGAGAAGGACCCTGAAAAGTCTCCCACAAAGAAACAGGAAGGTAGGAGCTGCAGAGAGTTCTTTCTAGTTTTATATAAAAGGCAGTGGGTGACTTGTGTCCCTGAGAGGAGGGAAGGAGTGCCATTGACTGAGGGCCAGGCTGGCCCTGACAGTGTGATGGGTGGAAGGGCTCAAGGATCAATCCATAGTGGGATGGGAGAGCCAGGAGAAGCTGCAGGAGGCAGCCACCTCCTTGTCCTGTGTGGGGTGTAAACTGCAGGGCAAGTCATTAACCATGTGCTGGTCGTATCTTTGCTGTCAGTCCCTGAGGAGAAGTATCTGACCCTGGATGGATTCCACAGATTTGTGGTGGACCGCTCCAAGCAGGATATCCGCAGTGTGTGGAGAGCCATCCTCTCCTGTGGGTATGACCTGCACTTTGAAAGGTAAAACTTGCACATCTCTTCCTAAATGGGAGGCTGATTCATTATGCTCATTTAAAAAAACTTGATCCCCAGTGTTGCTACTCCAGAAAGCTTTAACACTCAAACTTTCAGCCATGGCTGCAAGGCCTGTGGAGAAAATTGGGTATTTTCTCCAAACATGCTTTAGAAGAGTCACAGTGCTGTCCAAATCCTGGCCTCTTGAAGCATAGCCAACAAAATCAAATGCCAGAGTGTCCTTACAGCTTCCAAACTGGGTAATAAATTACTATAAAGAGAGTTGTAGCTCCATCTGTCTCTGGTTTCCTTCCACAACCAGTGCTCTGGGTGATTGTTTAACTGGCAGGGTTCTTGCTGGGTCAGAAATTATGTAGAAGAGGGAACAGTTAATTTCTTAATCTTGTACAGCAATGAAGTCCCTTAAATGAATTCTCCTTATCTCCCTGTGTCAGGTCCCAAGCTCACTGCCACGTCCCCTTCCCCATATCTTCTTCAGAGGAGATAGTGCTCTAAGTGAGCTTAATAGGCAGTTCCTTTATTCCTAATAACCATGAGGAAAAGTGGGTGATAAATCAGTTGTTCTTCTCAGGCTGGAATTTCTGTAAGGAAACAGCTGTGCTTGAGGGAAGGGGAGAGCAGAGCTGAGGTATCTCCTGCCACAGGTGTGGTCCTGCAGGTGCTCAGTGTGAGGGCAGCGTTGGGCTGGGTTGGACAGTGCTCCCCTCTCCCCCCAGGTGTGCCTGCATTGATGCCAGACACGCCCAGAAGGCGTCCCGCAAGTGGAGCCTGGAGATGGACGTGGCCCTTGTCCAGTACATCAACCGGCTGTGCCGCCACCTGGCCATCACCCCGGCACGGCTCCATCCCCACGAGGTGTACCTGGATCCGGCTGACGCAGCAGATCCCAGGATTTCCTGTCTGTTGAGTATGTGTGGGTTGTTTGCATGGAGGCCTTTTCCAGTGGAGCTGCTGGGGAGTGCTCCTGACTGACCTGGCTGTCCCCAGGGTGGGGACATCCCTCTGGAGCCTCAGCAGGATGAGGGCACACTGAGTCTGGATCTTCTCTCCTTGGGTGTGCTTGGGCAAAGTTAGGAATGTGTCACACCTGCTTCCTGTTCTCCAGGCAGAATTCCTAGATCAGGCTGGAGCAGGAAGTACCTGGTGAGTTTGGCTTGCATGTGGAAGGCAGGCTGGACTTCCGTTCTGGACCAGGCAGACTTCAGTCAGCTGAATCCTGCTCTCTAAGCATTTGGTTCCTTTAAGAGGATCTCCACGTAATGGAAATGGAGTTATGGTGAAAGATCCTGGGCTTGAACCCCCTGAGTCTCAAGATCCAGGAAGGAACATCACGGATCAGGGCCGGGTTTGCATCCCTAGGGCATGGATTGGAGGGGCTCCTGGACTGAACGTGGTGGGCCTTTGCAGCAGGTGGGGAGTGTCTGTGTCCCTGACGGGGTGTTCCCACGGCAGATGTCCCCGTGGAGAGCCTGCGCCTGCGCTTCGCTCTGCTGCAGTCCCTCAACACCACGCTGGAGACGTTCTTCCTGCCGCTGGTGGAGCTGCGCCAGACGGACATGTACGGGAACAGCATCGCTGCCCTGCTGCAGGAGGCCAAAGGTGGCTGGGCAGGGCTGGGAGGGCACCCCAGGCGTGGCATCCACCCCGGGCACCGCAGGGGCGAGCGCTCTCTGCCCTGGTTTGATTGTTGAAGGACAGGGAGATTGTTATTGCCATTATCAGACACCGCGCCTTGACCACGGAGGGAGCTGACCCGTCTTTACCTTCCTGGGAGTATCCATAAACTGCAGTTGATACCAACAAGTAGATCAGGTGGAAGCCCAAGGACTTTGTCACTGAGGTTGTAGAATTAGGGAGATCAGGAAAATACTTTGCAGCAGCAGCATTTAAAGTAGTTTTTACAGCCTTCATTAGACAACAAACCCAAGGTTTGGGTCTTGCCACTTCCCCAGTTTGTCTTCTGAAGAAGCTGACACAGAATTCACCAGCGGTGTCAGTGTGTGTAATGAAGTTTTTCTATTGGCTAGGCTGGAAAAAACACTTGTAAACCCAGATGGGGAAGAGAGGAATGAGCAGAGATGTCTCTTTATAGAGATATTAGGTAGATTTTTTGGGGCAGTGTCACAGCCCTATTTTTTACCATGTTTTCTTGCCTGTAGCTTTACTGTCAAAACATCCTAGATGTCTGAAAAGTATTTGGCAAAGTGTTTCTATTTACAGAGATTGGGGTGGAGTTGCTGGGACCTATTTATAGAACACCGGAATTGTGTCCATCAGTGTTCTATCCCAGTGCACTTATTCCAGAAAACATAAGTAAGAAACAGGCCAGGATGGACAGGGCTTGGAGCAGTCTGGGCTAGTGGAAGGTGTCCCTGCCCATGGCACAGGGTGGCACTGGCTGGGCTGTGAGGTCCATTCCAACCCAAACCTTGGGATTCCAGGAGTGTGGATTAGCCACGTGTTACCTCCCCAGCGAAGGGGAAATTATTATTCTACCGTTGTCCATTAGAGAATTTCAGAGAAGGACGTCTGATACAAATGAACTTCACTGAGCTGTGTTTCATTCAGGTTTGATCTTCTATGACACAAAGGTCACTGTAATGAACAGGGTGCTCAACGCCACCGTCCAGCGCACGGCCGACCACGCGGCGCCGGAGATCACGCTGGACCCCCTGGAGATCGTTGGAGGTACGGGAAGCCCCGCTGCCCTCCCAGACCCGGCGCTCAGCCCTGGTGCTGGTGGGTGCCACAAGGCTCTGTCCCCCCCTGTGTGTTCCCCCAGGGGAGATCCGCTCCTCGGAGAACTCCTACTTCTGCCAGGCGGCGCGGCAGCTCGGCTGCGTGCCCTCCTCCCAGCTCTGCGTCAAGCTGGCCAGCGGCGGCGACCCCACCTACGCCTTCAACATCCGCTTCACCGGCGAGGAGGTCCATGGCACCAGTGAGTGCTGGGGCACTGGGGCCGGGCAGGGCCACCAGCTGGAGCCCAGGGGGTCACCCCCAGGGAGCCGCCTTCCCCCTGTGCTGGTTGCAGTGCTGCAGTGGAAGGGAGGCAATCCCCTCCGGCACTCGGCTCCCTGCATGCCCCGTGGGCTCTGGGGGTGTGCACAGGGGAATGAGAAGTGACACCTCTGTTCAGAAATGGGCCTCCCAGAGCCCACTGCCACTGGCACACAGAGCAGTGTGATCCCAGGGAATTCCAGGTAGCTCAGGATGAACATGAAGGAATGGGGTTTGCCCCTCAGCCCTTTCATGGCAGATGCTCTCAGGGGGATTTCTTTGTTTCTTTGGAGTGTACCTGTGTATTTTTGCTCAAATAATGTAGGATGGGATGTTTTCTTGCTTACTGGTCAGATCTCTGGTTTGTCACTCCTTTTTTCTCTCTGTATTTCTCTGCCTTCTTATGCCTCCCCCTCACAGGTGCAGCCAAGCTGAAATCAAGACAGATTTCATTCTTGTTCCTCAAGGGTTCAGTCTTCTTCATTTTCCCCAGGTTCAGATTAGTCCAGTGTGTCTTTTTCCCTCCCTAGCACCATCTCTTTATTGCACAGAATTGCTGCAAAGGGGTGGAATTTATGAAACAGGATCTATAATCTGTCCCTCTTCTCCACCACATGATTCATCATTTCTCGAGTTTGTCAGAATGATGATGGAATTTAATGACACAAATCAGTAATTTCCATGTTTTCCCTGTCTCTTTTCCAGGTGGATCTTTCCGCCACTTCCTCTGGCAAGTGTGCAAAGAGCTGCAGAGCTCCTCCCTCTCCCTGCTCCTGCTGTGCCCCAGCTCTGCTGTCAATAAGAACAAGGTGGGAGATCCCAGTGCCAGAAAGGAGCTGGTGCTTCTCTCTGCATGTGGGTTTGAACAGGAGGGACACATTTGGGTAGAGGGACAGAGAGGCCTCAGGTCAGCAGCCCCTCCCAGCACAGGGAACCAGGTCCCACATCCCAAGGGAGCTGGGGGAAGGCCGATGGTGAATCCCTTGTTGCCCCTCACATGGTGCAGCAGGCACTTGGAGAAGGAGCCAAGTCCCCAGATGTGAAATACAGCAGAATTAAGTCTGGTCAGAGTTCAGAGTGAGTGGCTCCAGTTGTCTGGGACAGAGGTTTTCTGACCCAAAGTGGTGAACTCCAGCTATCACTCCAGGAAGGTCAGTCACATTCCTAGTAGAATAAGATGCTCCATCCATGCTATTCAGTGCATATTTACTGTCTTATTTTGTGCACTGGATGTTCTTTAGAAACAAGATAAAGCTTATGACTCAAAGAATTCTCGCTGGTTCAGGGATCTTTCCTTCTTGGGAATATTCACAGGGTAGGAAACAGGTTGTTTCCCTCAGTTCAGACCAACTGTGCAGCAAACCTGGCTCTGCAAACCCAGAGTGCAGTTCAGAGACATCCACAACTGAGAGACTGGAATATTAAACATGGAACAAGCCTGGTGTTGATTTGGTGATGAAGGGGTGATAAATTGCTGTAATCCCAGTGCATAAAATACAGACTCCCTGCCATGCTCAGCAGGTCCCACTGTAGCTACTGGACATCATTCCTTGTGTCCCAGGCAGGGTTTCCATCCTCATGGCCCCTCAGGCTGTTAAATCCTGCCCTTGTGCCCTGTTTTTCCAAAGGGGAAGTACATCCTGACTCCCAGCCCCATCACCTACGCCGAGGAGCAGCTGTTCCACTTCTTTGGACAACTCCTGGGAATTGCCATCCGAGCAGATGTTCCTCTGCCCCTGGACCTCCTGCCCTCCTTCTGGAAGACCCTGGTGGGAGAGCCCCTGGATCCCGACGTGGATCTGCAGGAAGCTGACATCCTCACCTACAACTACGTCAAAAAGTTTGAAAACGTAGGTCACTCCTTTCCCCTTTCCCTCCTTTTCCTCAGGGTTCCCCCTGGCACGTGGCTCCAGCCCAGGGAACTGCTGCCTGCACACTGGCACGTGGCTTTCATGGGAGCAGGGTCAGGAAGGGCTGGGATTGTAGGATTTTACATCCTGTTGCCTTGGAGATGCTCCCCACCCTCCCCTGCTGCCACAGAGAGTGGGATTAAGGCTGCTGAGGTGTTTGCTGGAATGTGGGATTGCTCAACCAGAACCCCCAAAGCAGTCCCTGGTTGCACTGTCAGAGTGAGCTGCCCCTTGTGGTGACCCCTGGAGGGAGTCCCTGCCCTGCTGCTCACCAGGCCCTCCTTGTGTTTCCTGCCAGATCAACGATGAGACAGAACTGGAAGCTCTTTGTGCAGAAATTGCTTCTCAGCACCTGGCGACGGAGAGCCCCGACTGCCCCAACAAACCCTGCTGCAAATTCACCTACCTGACCATGACAGGGGAGGAGGTGGAGCTGTGTCCTCGGGGCAGGCACATCCCTGTGGGGTAAGGAGCAGCCCTCTGGCACTCAGGTGGCAAAGAACCCTCTCTGGGATGACTTCCCAAGCACAGGCTCTCCAGAGGTGCTTTCGGAACAAGCTGAGGGCTCTGGGAAGGCTTCACTGTGTGACAAGTTGGCAGGAACTTGGAATCTCTGGTGTTGTTTGGTTCTGTAGGAAGCAGAGCTGAGGAGCAGGGCTGGAATCAGCTGTGGGTGGGCTTCAGGGAGCTCCCACAGCTCGGGGAAACAGGCAAGTGGGAGAGGAGAGGAGGAAGCTGAGGGAATGGAATTAAACCGGGAAGCATCAGAATGCAAAGAGCTTGTTGCTCACTCTGGATTATTCAGGAGTGAGATCTCTCCATAAAACCCTTCCATACACACTGGTCTGGGGTGGGGTCTCAGGGCTCCTGCAGCTGTTCCTGCCTCACCCCAGCTCTGCCCTCACAGGTGGGAGAACAAGGACGTGTACGCGGCCGCCATCCGGAGCCTGCGCATGCGGGAGCTGCAGACCCCGGAGTGCATGACAGCAGTGAGGGCAGGGCTGGGCTCCATCATCCCCCTGCAGCTCCTCACCACCCTCACCCCCCTGGAGATGGAGCTCCGCACCTGTGGCCTCCCCTACATCAACCTGGAGTTCCTCAAGGTGTGGAGAGCAGGAGCTGCTGTGGCCAAACTGCCCCGTGTGTGACACGGAGAGGAGGATCCAGCACCTGCAGGGGGGGAATGTTCTGCCTGTGACGCAGCCAGGGCATCCTTGGGCAACTCTGGCCTGTGCTCAGACACCCCTCTTTCCCCAAGGGAGTTTAAGATCTCACTGGCTTCAGGAAGTAATAGGAGTGGGGCTTGTTCCAGAGAGGAATAAAGAATTTGCCTTTTAGAATCAAATTTTGAGTATATCTCGATTTTACTGATTGTTATGTATTTAAAGCATAGTGGGGGAGGCTGAAGGCAGAGAGGAGGGCAGTGTGGACATGTTGCTTCCTGTTCCCTCAGGCACACACCATGTACCAGGTGGGCCTCATGGAGACCGATCAGCACATCGAGTTCTTCTGGAGTGCCCTGGAGATGTTCACGCAGGAGGAGCTCTGCAAGTTCATCAAGTTTGCCTGTAACCAGGAGAGGATCCCCTTCACCTGCCCCTGCAAGGACGGGGGCCCCGACACGGCCCATGTGCCCCCCTACCCCATGAAAATCGCCCCCCCCGACGGCACTGCAGGTACTGGGGCTGGGGGGTTGGGGGCCATCCCCAGGGGCTGAGGGGCTTCCAGTTCAGCTTCCAGTCCCCCTTTGTGTAATTCCCACTCATTTTCAATGCACAACAACAGAGAGAGAGGCAGGGGTAGTTATGGGTGTAAATAAGAAGAGAGAGAACTTGGTTTTAAACCGTGTAAAACTTAATATAAACATGAACTACTTGTAGTGGAAGGTTCACCTGCCCGTGGCAGGAGAGGGGAACCGTATGAGCCTTAAGGTCCTTTCCAACCCAGATCATTCTGGGATTCCATGAAAACTTTGTCTCTAGAGAGACACTGGTATTTGTCAGTATGCTTTCAAAATTATTGGACTACCAGAAAAATTTCAGCCGGAGGCCTGATGGGGAAGCACAGGAATAATTGAGATTCAAAAAACCCATGACAGGCAGGGATTTGATTTTGATACCCTCAGTGAGGGCATAGGGAGGAAGAGCTTTGGGCCAAGGAGAAAAAGCCCCTCCTGGTGCCTCTTCCCCCCCCAATCCTGGTTCCCGCCCCCACAGGCTCCCCGGACTCGCGGTACATCCGTGTGGAGACGTGCATGTTCATGATCAAGCTGCCCCAGTACTCCTCCCTGGACATCATGCTGGAGAAGCTCCGCTACGCCATCCACTACCGGGAGGACCCTCTGAGCGGCTGAGGGGACGAGGGGGAGCCCAGAGGTGCCTCTGCCCTGACTCTGCCCGGGTGGGAACCCTCCCGTTCCATGGGGCGCCTGCCGGGACTGCGCCCGCAGAGCTGCAGGTTAATTTATTCTCTGAACCTTCGTTCCCGTGACAGTAACGCCCGGAAGACTTCCATTTTGTATTCGTAGACTTTGTGGTGGACTGGTTCTTTTGCTGCCTTGTTTGTGGAATATTTGTAGGATAGTTTAGTAAAGACCGGTTTGTGTATAATTTAATTGGGAAAAACAACCTTTCAACATGTACATTTCTAATTTTGTAATCGAGGAGGAGCCTCCCCTGCAGACTCAGCAGGGAGGGAGACCCGAGCTCGGGAGGCTTGTGGGTCGCTCTCCCTGAGACATTTTTGAGTACAAAAATGCCAAGTTTGGGTGTGGGGGAAGGGAAGCACTGCACTGTTGTGTCATGGGCAGGATTTGTGGCACTCGCTTGAGGTTTGGAGCAGGAACTTCACCGCCAAGCCTCATGTCCACCTTTCCACCACTTTGTTTTAAATTTTTTAAACTCTGAGCAAGCACACGGGGGCTGCCACTTAACCTGGGGGTTCAGCTCAACACTTCTGGGAAGCTTTATAACAGAACAGTGAAGGGGCTGCAGTTCCTGTGGATTCCTGCCCTCGATGTTCTTGAATGTCTGTTTTGCTTAGCAACAAAATAATGTCCTGTAATTAAAGTATCAGCAGAACAAACCGGCTGCTCTCCAAAGGGTGAGACACCACGGCCCACCCCAAACTCCAGGACTTCACCCCGTTTCCCAGCGAGCTTTCAGAACAACCGGGGTGTGATCAAACTCATTTTTGTACTCAAAAATCTTTATCTATGAGCAAATTATCCTAAAAATGTGACACCCGGCAGGAGGATGAAGCTTCTGTTTTGTGTGGAAAGGCGGGAGCCGCCTGCGGAGAGAGCGGCCCTGCCTTCCCCTCCGTGTGCTGTGGGACTGCTCTGGGGGCTCAGCAGCCCCTCAGGGGGGTCTTGTCCCTCTCTGGTGTCCGTGGCCACCCCCAGCCAGGGGTTCCATGGATGGTGTTGCTTGGCTGGTCACTGAGAATTCCAAGGCAGAGACCACCCAAAAGCCCGTCTGGGTTGGGGGTGGCTGCACCTTCAGGTCGCTGTTCCACGTCTCCAGAACAGGGAGCCACAGCCTGTGTGTGTTCCTGGGAATCCCACTGTATTTATTGTACATTATTGTGAATATTGGGAACGGTGAGTGTGTGGGATGTGGGAGATGCTGAGAGTGAGGGAGGAGCCCCAACACGTGTGGATGTTGTTGTTCCGTGAGCGAGTGGGAATGTGTGTGCAAGTCGTAGGTAGTCGTTGGCACCCGGAGTCTCCCAACCCGTGGTTAGGAAGCTGTTACCCTCCCATTGCATATCCCCCTTTCCAGGGAACAGATCCATGTAGGAAGAATATTTACTCTCCAATCTCGTCCATTCCCTGGTAGAAGCGTTTATGTAGCTCAGAAACCACTCGGAGGAACACCTGGAGTTCACGGAGCCCGAGGGAAAACGGAGCCCAAGGAGCGGCTGGGAGCGGGTTTGTTCCCACAAGGAAACGTGGGCAACACCAGTGGAATTCCATGGCAGAGCTGTGGCTGCAGGTTGGGCTCTTTCTGGGTTGTTTGGGGTCCCAAAATGCCCCGGGCGGGCGGAGCAGCCACGGAAGGTCCCGGAGCTCGGAATGCCGACATTTCCCAAGGCGCTGGTTCCAGCTGTGAGTAAGGAACTGCTGCTACTGTGTGTGTGTGTGTGTGTGTGTGCTCATTGGAGGGCACATCCGAGTGGAGCACATCTGCACCCCGGCCCCGAGACCTGCTGGAAAGTTACTTGAGCTGTATTTATTACAATTAATTATTTATGATTACAAATAACGAACTTTGCGCCGGTGCCGTTTGCGCCTGGAGGTGTCAATGGAGCTGCTGCTTCTCCAGGACAGACGTGGCCCCGGCCAGCGACCTCCAGAACAGCATCAGCCCCCCGGCAGAGGGAGCTGGGGGGGCTTGGCTTTCCTTTGTTGATTTCATGCTCCTGGGAAGGAAGTGCTGCAGCCCCTCGGCTGCGGCTCAATGGCCTTTTGATTAAAGCTTTTCTAATCATCCTTAATTCCTCGTGCTTTAAATGAACTTGACATTGTCTGTACTAGGCTTGTTTGTCAAAGCAAAGATTGGTTTGTGATTATTATTATTATTTTTTTTAATATATATTCATTCAGAATGTAAAATTATACTAAACCATGGAAAACTCTGGAGCTGGGTATTAGTTCTAGCTTGGTGTGTGTCCATCTCGGTTCCGTACACGGCATTAACCTGTAAGTGCTCTTGGCCATCGAGTGTACACCTGCATAAAGGAGATTCTTAACACCCCCCTGCCCTTCTCGTGTCCTTCTTTGGGGCTGCCAGGATTGGAACCCACAGCAGGAGGAGCCTGAGGAAGGGAAAAGCTGCAGGTTCTCGCTTTAAATCCCACTTTTCTGGCTCCTTTTTATTTGCTTGGAACAAAAGGCAAACGTTTTGTACCCCAGTGAGCACAGCCACTGCTGAGCTCCCCCTTCCTCGAGCTACGGGGATGTTCTTCCCCCCAGGGGTAACAGGGCGGGCTCTGCCACCTCAGTAATTAGTTATTTGTCACACTAATGAGCTCTGACCCCAGGCAGCCCATTACCCATCCCAAAGCCCAGGAACCAGCTCCCCTTCCCTCATCTCCCCAGGAAGGGGGAGAGCACAGGTTTGGTTGCCACCTGTTCTTAAATTCCTTTATTCTTCTTGTATAAATAAACACATTTGGTGGGAGCATCTGGAAAATGTCTTTATTTTAGGAGGAGGATTCCTCCAGCCCTCGTTGGGCTCTGGTTGCACCAGTGGGATGGAAAGGAGACCCTGCCAAAGGGTGAGTAGCTAATTAGCCCTGCTAATGCCATCTGCTGCACCCCTTAATTAGGCTGCTCCAGCTCCTGCAGTGCCACTTCCCACAGCCCCAGGAATGGTGGAACAGGGATTCCCAGACCCCTGCCCAGCAGCAGGGTGGGTGGGAAACACCCTCAGAGAAGCTGCAGGGAATGGTTTTACTGCATAACATTTTGGGACAGCAGTAGATAAACTTTATTCCAAGGAATTTACAAACAGGGATAATGCAGCACTGAGAAGCTTTTGCCCACCCTCCTCAGTCCCAGCTGCTCCCTGGTGGGTGGCACCTGCCCTGGGAGCTCAGCCTGGCACAAATCCTGGCACAAGGAGCCCACACAGAACCCAGGTGGGGCCAAGGCCAGACTCCATTTGCTGCCTTGGGGGTGCTCAGAGACATAAAATCCTGACCTTTGGTCTCATGGATTAAAAATAGAGATTTAGAAAATGGTCACTGCCTAAAAATTGAAATCCAAGGTAGGAATTTGCTTGTGCTCTGACCAAGGAGTGGGACAGAGCACGGAGGAGGGCTCAGAGCTCCACATCTTCCATCGGGGGTGGCTCATTCCTCAGGGGCTCCAGCCCTTGGGCTCTGGGCTTTTGCCTTAAGGGAAGGAGAAAAGAAAAATAACGTTGTCAAATATTACTTGATAAGGAGCAATTGATAAAAAGCTCCCTGAAGCAGGAGGACTGTAAAATAAGCTCCGTGTCCTGAGGGGTCACAGGCAGGGCCTGTCCCCGAGGGAGAGATCCCTGGCAGGAGGAGCCTGGTGGGACCCCCAGAGAGCCCCAGGCCCCCTGACCTGCCCCCCGTGGGGTCTCACCCCCTCCCCTGCCAGAGCTGCCCCCCCAGCCTCACCTTGGAGCTCCTGCGCCCGAGGCCGACGCGCCCGTCCTGCAGCCCGAGGCTCCTTCCCCCAGTGCTGGGGCTGTGGGGATGAACAGGGACACCTTCAGGGGCAGAGCCCACCCCTCCCGGGGCTCCTGCTGCTGGACAAACACGGGCCATCCCAGCAGGGAGCTGCTCTTGCATCTCCCCTGAGCCCTGAGCCAGGTATTGCTGTAACAACCGGCTCCTGTTCAGAGCCCGGGTGAGAGCAGGGACAGGGACAGGTACCCCACTGTTACCCTGCATTTTAGCCCAGTGACCCCCTTGGCCGTTCTGTTTTGAAGCAAAAAGAAAACCCTAAATTGGTTGTCAGCCAAATTCAACTGAGTCCATCTGAAAGCCTCTGACAAGCCTTTCAGATTCCAGGGAACCCGAACGTGCAGCACAAGGCAGCGAAAGCGAAGGCAGAGGTGTTACCTTGGCTGGGCTGGGGGAGCTCTGGCGAAGCTGGCGGTGCAGGAGTCCCCGTGGGGGTGCTGAGCGGGTCTCTCCCGCGGCGTGGCGCCCCCTGCAGCCTCCCCGGCCCCTCCGGGCCTCGCTCTCCCGTCGCTGCCACGGCCCTTCCTGGGCTTCCCCCGCGCCCCGGGGGCGTCACCAGAGCCCGCGGAACACGATGGGGGGCTGGCCCTGGCGCTGGCCACGTCACTCCTCGGCTTGGGCCCTCGGGCAGGGCAGCCCAGGCCTGGCTGCCCAAAGCCTTCTGTGTGCCCAGGAGAAACATCTCCTGCAAGGACAGGACAGGGAGCTAAAGGGAACAGAACCAGCCCTGATTCCATCCCGGGGACTGAGATCCCCGAGGACGCAGCCCAGCGATTCAATCCTCCCCGTGTGAAACCAGAGCAGGCAGAGGAGTGCCGGGTTTTCAGTTCAGGGGCAGAGCAGGGAGAGCAG
This sequence comes from Scytalopus superciliaris, assembly GCA_013400415.1. Classification (NCBI taxonomy): domain Eukaryota; kingdom Metazoa; phylum Chordata; class Aves; order Passeriformes; family Rhinocryptidae; genus Scytalopus; species Scytalopus superciliaris. The sequence continues at coordinate 386,704 of VXBX01001009.1, forward strand.
GGGCTGTGCTGTGCCCACCTTGGCGCCGGCTCCGTCGCCGCTCCGGAGAGCGCCGCCTGTCCGGGGCCGGGGCTGGGGCGGGGCTGGCCGGGCGCTGGTCAC
>VXBX01001009.1:398298-417370 GCA_013400415.1 Scytalopus superciliaris
GTTTGGGGTGTGATGGAGTCGGGGGGTTCAGGCTCAGGAAAGTGGGTGGCAGAGGGGGGGGCAACCCTGCCCTGCCAGTGTGACCAGAGCAGCTTTCCAGGCTCTGTGTTGTCACAGCAGTGCCCCGTGGGTGTTGGAGGGATGGAGGGCAGGCCTGTGTGCTCTGCTGGCAGAAGCCAGACCTTGTGTCCTGCCCCTCTGCAGCTGCTGCTCCTGGCAGCCCCTGGGGGGGGNCAAGGTAAGTGTGGCTGGGGGGGCTCCTGCTGCCTGAGGTGCTTCACTGTGCTCTTCCAGAGGCCACGGTGTCTTCTGAACCCTCTGGAGCATCCCTGTCCCATTCCACACGTGTCCTGTGTGCCTGAGCGCTTGCACAGACCCTCCTGGTGGTGCCTGGAGTGGCTCTGTCAGCACCACCCCAGCCAGCCTGGGCTGGCCCTTAGAAATGCCTCTTTGAGGCCTCGGGTTGGGACACTTCCCTGTAGGAGTTTGGGCCAAAACATCTCCCTGGGAGTGAAACACAACAAGTGAACAGGATGCCCAGAGAAGCCGTGGCTGCCCCAGCCCTGGAAGTGTCCAAGGCCAGGTTGGGAGGTGAGACTGGATGTGAAACTGGGTGGGATTTAAGGTCCCTTCCCACCCAAACCATTCCATGATTTTGGAGGCATCTGCTCTTCCGCTTCTTGTCCTCTCCCTCCTTGCTGTGGCCCTGGTGAAGGGAAGGCACTTCTGTTCCTCACTTTTCCAACACGTCACTCTCTACTCTCCCCATTTCCCTGAGGGTTTCCCTCTGCAGTTCACTCCAGTTCTACATTTTGAAAGCTCCCCAAACTGCAGAGAGTGTCATTGACCTGAATCCCGTTTGTGTCACTTCTCTCTGGCCAGTTATTGAAAGAAAATAAATGAGAATGGGCCAGACTGGCCAGTCTTGAGCCTGCAGGGACAGCAAACCAAGTGGCAGGTGCTGGGTGTTTGTCAAGGAATCAAATCCCCACTCTTGGATGCAGCCTGGATTTGGGAGTTTTCCTTCACAGCCATATGGATTAGAAGCTTAATCAAACCTGAAGGTTCTGCAGAGGGGATGAGGTGGTTGGGCAGAGCCTGGCCAGGAAGGGGGGAGGATTTCCACTGGTGCCTGTGAATTCTGAGAGCTGCCTGTGTTGTGTCCACAGGTCCTGAAGGCCATTGGCTTGCAGAGGACTGGCAAGCAGGATGAAGCCTATGCTCTGGCACAAGAAGTAGCAGCACTTGAACCCACAGATGACAATTCCTTGCAAGCACTAACCATCCTGTACCGGGAGATGCACCGACGTGAGTGTGTCCCTTTGCCTGCCCTGAGAACCCTGCTTGTTTCTGTTCCTCCTGAAGTTTGTGTGACCCACACAGTGTGCAGGGAAACGTGCAGGGTTTGTGGACATGGGAGACTGAGGGAGGCTCAGGGAATTTCAATGATGCCTCTGAGGCTCTAGTGATCTCCATAAAGCTAAAAAAACCTCGTTCATTAACATGATTGTGTAACAGCTCCTAAATGAGGCAGGCTGATAACCACCCAGCAGCCTGGGAGTTCACTTTTTGTTAATGAAACTCCCGGAATTTGTTGTCAGGAGATGTGGCAGAGATGCCAGATCATGGGGGGGGGGGGNTTATTGCTGGAGAGGTGGCCGTGGGGTGAAAGAGCTGCAGAGAGGGGGGTCTGGTGCCAGTCTGAGCTGCTGCTGCTCTCCCACTTTGCCTGGGGAGTTAAAACACCATCCCTTGAATAACACCAAGTTTTTGTGTGTATTTGTGGCTTCAGCAGAACCCCCTTGAGTGTCAAGAGCCTTTCCGTGACACCACCATAAAGGTTAAGCTGAGCTTTGTAACTTTAGGTTTGTAACTCAGGACCTGGTGGGTGGGAGGCGCCTCCACTTTTGGCCCTGCAAGGAAATTGGAATTGGGTGTTTTGTATCTGTGTGTTGAGCGTTTCTAAATTGTCTGTGTATGAAAAATTACATTTATTTTTTCTGATCTTGCACTGAGAAAGAGTTTTATGTGTAAGAAAAAAAATCTGAAGGGATGACAATGTAAGAAAGTTTTGCCTATTGTAATATCAGGAGTGTTTTGTCATGATGGACTAATTAAAAAGCATAACGTGAGATAATTGTTTAGAGGACTGAAATAGGCAGCTGGGAAGTAACATCATTAATAAAACTGTGATAAGAATAATTAGTTTGATACCAGGCTCTGAGAATGTTGGAGCAGTAGGAATCTCCACTCAGTGTAATGCTCCAAAATAGATGGACTTTCTTAAGGAAAAGACTTAACATTCCTCAGGAACAGCTCAGATGCTGCTGTTTAACTCCCTTTTGATTGAACTCTGTTTTGAGGGTGGTTTGGGGTGTTTTTTTAAGCACCTTTGTCCTTTGCCTCCTGTCTGTAGTGTCTGTGGCTGGTGGGTGTCCTCAGGGTGGTTTCAGAGCACCCCTGCTGCTCTCTGGGTCTCTGTGCTTTAAAATGCTCCCAGGCCTGTCTTAACTCCAGCATCTGGTTTTGGTTTAGCTGAACTGGTGACTAAACTGTACGAGGCAGCTGTAAAGAAGGTTCCCAACAGTGAGGAGTATCACTCTCACCTCTTCATGGCCTATGCCAGGGTTGGGGAGTACAAGAAGATGCAACAGGTACGAGCAACAACTGGTGTTTGCCCATTTCAAGGTGGATTTGTCTGGGTTTCTCACTGTCAGTGCCTTGACATGTTGGAAGGAATCGTGCAAAAGCTCAGCTTGGTTAGTGCAGAAGTTAAACTCTCTGTTGGTTTTTAAAGAGAAGCTTCAAACCCCATTTTTAGGGGTTGGGTTGTCTGAAGACAGAGGCTTTCTGTTGCTTGAAGCTGTGCCTTTAAGTGGCCTGTGCTTTGTTGCTGGCACTGTGTTATGAAGGAATTCTGGAACAGATGAAAATACAGAGCAAGATCCTCTGATCCGTGTTTTCACACTTGGTTTCCTCCTTACTTCTCTGTTATTTGGGAAGAATAATACTGTCCCTGCTCTTCCTCTGGCATCCAGCGTGCAGCTAGGCTTGTATTCATGGAATTCAGTGGAGGAAAACTAAAAAGCACTTTAAGTGTATCTTCTCCATCAAATGAGGTGCCTGGAGAGTGCCTGGAAATGGAAGATGGTTTTCCAAGCATGTGTGCTCACTCTGCTGTGTAAGAAAGCACAGGGAGCCAAGAAATGAGTCCTAAACTCTTGTTCTCACTGTGTTTGGGTGACTTGAATTCTTGTGCAAGTTTGGCTTCAGTAACTAAAAGAAGTTATTGATGCACCTGAAATGACACGTGACAGCCTAAACTTCTGTGTTAATTGTACTCGTGGCTTACAGCCAAGGAGGAGAAGGTGCCACAGATAATGATATTTGACATTCTTGTGGTGTTTTATATCTTTAAAATGCCACACAAATGTGTAAATTATTGTTTTCAGTATCAAATAAATCAAGTCCTCACTATCAGCATCACATTGTCAGAGGGTGTCCCAGGCTGGTCTGGGCATTTAGTGGGTGGTGCCAGACTGGGGAGTGAAAATAAACCTCAGTGTCCTGTTTCTGGGGCATTTCAGCTGAAAATCCTGGGAAATGCAGTCAGGGAATTGGCACAAAATCCACCTGTGGTGTTAGACTGTGTTGTGTGTAATTCCCTAAAATGAATGACAGGTTAGTATGGGTGGTTTGTTACATCCTGGGAAATGGTCCTTGTCAGGCCCACACAAAGTCCTTTGAAACATTTCCACCCTCTTTTTCCCTTGGGATGGGAGGGCTCAGACATAAAAGCCCTCCCATGGCACTGCCATCATTTCTGTCTGTCAGGAGAGCTTGGAAACAAATGTATTTCAGGAATGATGAAACCTTTGTGTTCTGTTTTTCAGGCTGGAATGGCACTTTATAAGATTGTCCCCAAAAACCCCTATTATTTCTGGTCTGTGATGAGCCTGATCATGCAGGTGTGTCCAGTGTTGTTTGTCACTGCAGGTTTGGGCTGATGCAGAAACGTTCTGAGGGAGATTATTGGAGAGGATTTGAAGTGAAGTGGTGTTTGACCTGGTCCTGTGTGATGCTGCAGAAGGACTGAGCCCTCCTTTGTGCCCCAAAATGAATGCTGAGATGTTTGGACAATGCAGTTTAACTGTTGCATTACCATGTTGGTGCAGCTGGAATTATTCTCTGATCTGGACTCTGTCATTTCAGCAGAGAGATAATGAGTAAATCCTCCAATATCTGCAGTTTCTCAGCCAGAACTGCTCCTCTTTAATGAGTTTATGGAGGGAATGAATGAGAGTTCTGGACTCAGCACAGTCTGCAGGAACAGGCACAGATCAGCTGTGCTGCTCTTAGTTGAGACAGAGATTGGGGCACTAATGAGACCCAAAATCAAACAAAACTGAGCATGAGGGGCATTAATGGCACTGTGAGTCCTGGGCAGTGGGAAGCACAGGCATGTTCTGGCCCCGTGGCTTTCACCAGGAGTGCTGGTGCTCAGATGTGCCTTCTCTGCTCAGTACAGCCAAAAATGAGCCTTTCTGTGTGTCACTGGTGGTGCTGCTCCTTGCCCAGGGCAGGTCCCAGAGGGCAGCTCAGAACGGGGGGTGGGAGGGCTCTGAAGTACCTGGGTTGGCTCTTTTATTCTCTTTTAAATTGAGAAAAGCAGTGGGTGGGACGGGACGGGACAAGAAGTGGCTGAGCTGTTCCAATAATCCCTCTCTCCCTCAGTCTATCTCAGCACAGGATGAAAACCTCTCCAAGACCATGTTTTTGCCACTGGCTGAGAGAATGGTGGAGAAAATGGTGAAAGAGGATAAGATTGAAGCTGAGGCTGAAGTAAGGCTTGGGGATCCTTTCAGCTTGATTTGAGCTTTACTGGGACAAGCAATGCACTGGGAAGTTGATTCTTTTAAGGGTTTTCCAAGATAAGAATCACTGGTGTTCTGGAAATAAATGTGGGGGGTATAGTGGGACAGAAAGAACACCAGGGGCAGGGGGTAAAGAGGGGTTTGGAATTGTGTGGCCAAGGCAGATTTTTGACGTTTCACTTGACTGATGAATTGCTTTGCTCCCTGGGAGGCCCCAAGGAAAAACCTGAGGACTAAGAATGGAAAAAAGACCTAAATTTCTGAATGCTCCACCCTCTGGGACACTAAAGATAACTTTGCAGGCCTGGTGTCTCCTATTTTATTTTTTGGCACACCTGTGTGTGGTTTTCCCAGCAAATGTCATTGCAGTCTAATCTCTCTTTTAAGGTTGAGCTGTACTACATGATTCTGGAGCGTTTGGAGAAGTACAAGGAGGCCTTAGACGTTGTGAGAGGGAAACTGGGAGGTAATTTATTCTGTTCATCAATCAGAGTCGTGTGGAGGACTCAGAGTTCTCCTTGGCTTCAGGCTTGCCCACTGCTTCCAAATGGAAAACTGTAATGTTTTAGGCAGCCTGACTTAGCACCAGTTTCAAACCCTGGAGGTGCTTGGGCCAACCTGCTTGTGGGGTTTAAACACTGCTCAGCGACGGGCTGTGCAGCAGCAAATTGCCGTCATATCCCCTTGTTGTGGCTGCCTTTTTAAAGCAGAACTGAAGCTTCTCATACCCTTTGTGAGGCTTGAAAAGCACGCTCGGGGTCTGGGGGGGTTTCCCAGGGCAGGGAGGGGTTTCCCTGGGCTGGGGGCAGTGCCCTGGCTGCTGGGCCGGGGCAGGGAGGGGCAGTGCTGAGCCGGGCCTGTGTTTGTGTGCAGACAAGCTGACCAGCGAGCTCCAGAGCCGCGAGAACAAGTGCATGGCCATGTACAAGAAGCTGCGGAGGTGGCCCGAGTGCAACGCGCTGGCCAGGCGGCTGCTGCTCAAAAAGTGAGGGGGTGCTGCCCAAACTGGGGGGCAAATCCCTGCTGGGCTCTGGGCTCTGGGGTTAGTGGCTTTTGCGGTTAAACAGGAGAGTATCAGAGGGTCTGGAAGCGCGCCCAGAGCCTGAGGGGGCATGTGGTTGCTGCTTTTCCAGGCAGAATTTGCAACACTTTAACGCAGCAAAATGGTGTTACCTCCTTATTTCTGAAGGCTGTGCTGATTGTCCAGCCCTGACTCGCCTGGACAGGGAGGGAACTTCATTTCTCTCCCCTGGCCAGACTCAGCCCTGGGAAGTGCACATAGTGCTTGGAGCAGATGCCTCAGGAGCCCGACCATTCCAGGCTGATCAGCTGTGGCTCAGAACTGTCAGGAGAGACCTGGTGTTTGCTTTTTGAGTTTAGCTCTGCCCTCATCTTAGATACAAGTTAAATACAGAAGAGGAACTTCTGCCTTTGCCTTTCGTGGGGATGTAGCTGAGCTCTGGAATGTAAATGTGAGGAGGAGAGTTTATAGCTTGCCTTAATTTTGCATTGAAATGATTTCATTTAATGCATTGCAAGAAGTTCAGGATGATGGAGTTCTTAAGATGTGAGACCTTTTGGAGGGGACATGACTTCATTACTGCAGTTGGATTTTGTCTGTAATATGATTATGTGCCATTCCTTAAGTTTCTCTTTGGCAGGGAATGCAGCTTTAGCTGAGAGCTCCTGTTTTGGCAATTCCCTAATTTTCATCCTGTGCCTGATTTTTGTTTCAGCTCAGATGATTGGCAGTTTTATATAACCTACTTTGATTCAGTGTTTCAACTCATTGATGAGTCCTGGACACCTCCAGCAGAAGAAGAGCAGTAAGTTGCCCGTTTTGCTGTGGGTTTGTTTGCCCTTTTGTGTTCACATATCCAATATTTGGGTGCCTTCCTGCCATCACACCCCCAGTGATGTGTGTTCCCTGCTCTGTGTGCTCTCCCTGGCAATTGCTGGAAGCAGCTGTCTGTGCACTGTAGAACTCCTGCAGTCCATATTGGCCCTGGTGGTGGATTTAGTGGATTTTACATTTCCTTGGGAGTGTGCTGGGAGTGCTGAGCGTGTGTTAGCAGTGCCCCCACCCTGAGCAAGATCCAAGAAGCTCTTGTGTGTCTGCTTGGCAGCTCTTTGGAAGGAGAGGTGCACTGCTCTGTGGAACAAGCTGTGGAGTTTGTGGAGGAGAGGATCAAGGAGGAGTCCAAGAGCTCTCGGCCGCTCCGGGGACCATATTTAGCCAAGCTGGAGCTCATCAGGCGCCTGAGACACAGAGGCTGCAATGATGAGTATAAACTAGGTGAGAGCCCCTGGCTCCTGGGGGAGCAACCCAGCCTGTGCCCCGGGAACACCGAGTTACACACAGTACCTGGGAGGAAAACACACCTGCTGTTGTGTGATAACAGTTCTGAAAGCACTGGAGGATGAGCCCTGAAGAAAGGCGGGTAGTTTTGACTAGTCCAGGCTTGGAAAAGCCAGCAGGGGAGTTTTTAGGACCTGTGGGATCCAGGAGCAGTCACTGACACTGTTCCTGCTGCTCTGCTCCTTGGAAACTCCTGCTGTTAATGCTGCAGTCTCTGCGGGGGGGTGTTTTGGGTCTGCTTTTTGAAAACTTGAATTTAAAAATGGCATTTAGGGAATCAGTGAAAGAGAATGTGATTGATCAGAGCAACATCTGTGCTCCTTCCTAGTTCCCTTTGTGTCTCCATCCAAAAATAAGTCGTGGTTAGATAAGCAGAGGCTGGGTGTGCATTCCTGTGCTGCTGAGCTCACCTGCCAGAGGAGCTGAGGGAAGCTCTTGGGGGCTTTTTGATGTGTCCTTGGTTACCAGAGACACTGAACCTCTGTTAAGATCTGCAGCTCTGCTTTCTAAATCTCTCTGTCTTAATCTCTCTAAATCTTAAAGGGGGGGGCGGGCGAAAAAGAAGCGTGAACAAAGATTTCTCAGAGTGATTTTTACAGATCCAGCTCGTACTGGAGTGTGTTAAAAGATGGACTGGGCTTTTTCCTAGGTGATCCAGAAGAGCTAATGTTCCAATACTTCAAAAAATTTGGGGACAAACCCTGCTGTTTTACTGATCTCAAAGTGTTTGTGGATCTCCTCCCCTCCAGCCAGTACTCAAAGGTAAGGAAAAATAAAGTGTGGCAGGAACTGCAGAACCTGTTTGCACTCTGGGTCCTTTTATCTTAAAATACCTGTGGATCATGTGAAAAGCCTGGAAACATCAAATTTTTCCTTTCTGTTTGAAATTCAGAGAACTCTTTGTGCTGTGGAAAACCCTGTGAACACTGAGCAGTTTCATTCAGAGGGTTTTTACTGGAGGTTTAAAGCTGTTTGATCCTGCAGTGTCTCAGATCTTGTATTCCTTTGGCATTTTTATTACCATTTCAAGGTGTCAGGTGTCAGGCTTTGAGCTCAGACTTACCTGTTTCGTGGGAAAAAGCTGCTCCCTGATCCCATGCAGGGGAGGGTGTCCCAGGGATGCAGTGCCAGAGAACGGGCACGTTGATGCTGCTCCAGGGGTGATGGAGGGACCTGTGGCAGCTTTTTCCAGAATCTCTCCCTGAAACAGCTCCCTGGGACTGAAAAGCCCATTTGTGCAGAGTCATGAGCAGCCCTGAATGACTTCAGCAGCTGGGAATCCTGTCACTCACCCCCCTGTTTGTCTGGGCCATTGTGTGCAGGGATCAGCGCTGGGGAGGGCTGCGAGTCCGGGATCAGCCACGGGCTGGGAGAGGGTGTTGGTAAACAAGGTGTAGAGAATGCTGTTCTCTCAGTGTATTGGCACGTTTCTGAGTGCTAATGCAGCTGCTCCCACAGCCACCCTGCTCAGGAGGGGTGGCCCTGGCACTGCTGGTGGGTTATGTTTAAGGGGTTTTTTTTACCCCACTGTAAGGAGTGTGGTCAGAAGGATATCTGACTCCTGGTTCTGGAAATGGTGATACCATTGCAAGGTAACCCTGAAGTGCTGCTCAGGTTTAATCCTAACTTTCCAGGAAACAAACTCCAAACCAGGAGTGGAAAGAATGATTCTGAGTGGTAGCTTAGGCCACAGTTCTGTCCCAGTGCCTGTAGAACCAGGACTTCGAATAAGTTCTCTAAAACTTTCTGTCTGGCCTTAAAACTGCTGCTGATTTCCTGAAGAAATTCTGGAATATGCATTGGGTCACAGTGATGTGCTGGAAGGTTTTCCCAGGGTTTGGCTGGCTCTGGAGCAGCATCTGCAGCAGTTTAACTCTGTCAAGGACACGAGTGGCTGAGGAGGTGCTGAAGTGCTGAGGAGTTCTGAAACTACAGTTACAGTTCAGTAGCTGCAAAGAGTGAGATCTTGCCGGGCCACTGACATGTGAGACGCTCCAGAAATAATGGGCATGACATCAGTCTTGACTTCCCAGAGGTGTAAATTGGAGTGCAGAGCCGAGCGATGTGGCTGACCTTGCTCAGCTTGGCAGACTCCCAGAGTGCAAAGATCTGTCAGCACAGTCTCCATCCAGTTTGGTGGGAGGACTGGGACTGGGACTGGGCTGTGTGGTCCCTGCTGGGGCTCCTCTTTGCCCCAGGCTTGCATTTGATGCAGCTCTGCGTGTCAATACCAAGTGTAGTAAATCTGAGTGCTTTGCCTTTAACTCAGTTGTCAGTTTGCCCTGAAACCCAGCAGTGTTCACCAGAAGGAGCCACTGTCCAGCCCTTGGCTCTGTGTTGGGAGGACTCCTCTGTCTCCATTAAAACTGCAAACAATGAGAGGCTGCTTTTCTGACAGCTTAATTCCACAAAGTCATCAATCACAGCTGATGACCTCACATTGCTTCAGAGCTGGGGGAAATGTAACAGCTCCTGCAAAACCACGCTTGCCTGGAAGTGTGCTGTGAAGCCTTTCAGCAACTAATTATTTTAATTGCATCTGGTATTACTGGCAGTGTTAACAGGTGCTTGAACTCCCTGGTGTGTCAATGCATTGGAACCCTGCCCCTCATTTATTTTTTTCCCTTCCATCTGTTTAATGAAACTTAATAAAAGCTATTGAGTGCAACTAGAGCTGTGTGTCCAAGAATTAAAAAACCAGCAAAGTTAGATTTGTTACATAATTCATGTGAAGCAGTAGAAATCTCCATTCAGTGTAATGCTCCAGATGAGATAAACTTTCTTAAGCAAAAGCCTCGCAGTCGTTCAGAACAGCTCGGGTGCTGCTGTTTGTCTCCGTTTGAGGTTGGGTTGGGGTTTTTAGCCCCCCTCAGTGCCGTGCCTGCTGTGTGTAGTGCCAGGGAGCTGTTTCTGTGGCTGGGGAGGGGGGCTGGGGCAGGGTTTGGCCCAGCTGAGGGAGGGGTGCTGAGCACTGGCCCTGACGCCCTGTGTGTCCCAGTTCATCCAGCAGCTGCTGGCCGTGATCCCGCTGTCCGCGGTGGCCGACAACGAGGTGGCCCTGCCCGGGGACATCAAGGCCCTGCAGCAGCACCTGTGTGTGGTGCAGCTCTCCAGGCTCCTGGGCATCTACCACGCCATGGACAAGAAGGAGAAGCTGACGGTGGTGCGGGAGCTGATGTTCCGGTACCGCCACGGACTCGAGTTCGGTGAGGACAAGCTCGGGGCTGAGAACACTGACCCTCCTGCCTGGGCATTGCAGCCTGAATCCCCTTCATTTCATTTCATTTCATTTCATTTCATTTCATTTCATTTCATTTGCACCTGTGTAAACTCCATTTCCCTGGGTGGTTTGGGTGGTGCGTTTCTCCTTCGTAACAGCCAGGCTTTAGCACTGCTGTGCACAGAACCAGTGCCTGGGATGGGAGTGTTGATTTGTTCATCTTGCAGCTGGGGGAGGGTCCTCTCTTCTCCCAGCAGATGTCAGTGTGTGAAGTGCCCCAGAGTTCACAGTAATGGCCAAATGCAGAGTGTATGAGGTTGAGTTTTTAAGGCAATTCCGATTTATAAACTGAGCTGTGGTTATATCCATACACGTGGGTGGGATCAGCTGCCAGCACTGTTAGCAATTCAGGGGTAACTTTCTTCTTTCTTTTTAGGGAAGTCTTGTTTGAAAACTGAATTGCAGTTTTCAGATTATTACTGCCTGCTTGCAGTTCACCTGCTGCTTGACCTGTGGCTGGAAGGTACGTTCCCAACACTGTGTCCCTGTGGGCAGTGGGTACCTGGCATGGCCTGTAGCTTTCTGGGGTGGGTTTTTGCAGTAGGAGGTATCTCAGGGGTCTCTGTTCAGCTGGTGTTTGACCTGGATCTCACTGACCTCTAAAGGGATTTAGTTTTTCTGATGAGTTCCTTGTTTCTCTCCCTTTGCATGAGTTCTGCTGACAACTCCTCTCTGATACCAGAAGTGTTTGGAGAGCATTCCTTCCCCTTCCTGGCATACTTTGCCTTTTGGATCCCTGATTTCTTTCTAGACCTGCTGGGACCTGTTCCCTGTCTTGAGTATTCCTGTACTCCACCCCTGCTCTTTGTGTCTCCTAATCCCACAGTGTCCAGTGGGGAATGTCCGTGGGCACTGCTTATATTTCATGTAGTTGTCAGTTATGCCTTTGCCTTTCCCAAGGAAGATTTAGTCTTTAACCTGAGTAAATCCATGCTCAGTGTCCTGGCAGCTCCCTGGTGGATGTGGGCTCTTGAATTCCTGGCTTTTTTGCATAATGCTTGGGATTGCTCCGTGTGTGCAAACGAGAATTCCCAAAGAGTCCCGGATTCATCAGGGAAAAGGTGTCTTTGCTGCAGTGGGCAGGTGTGAGCTAGGGATTCCCTGGGAGGAATTCCTGCTCCCCCATCCCCCAGGGAGCAGCTGCAGTGCTGGGGCAGGTGTTGCACTGTGCCATCTGCACATGCAGGTCCCTGGGAGGCGTGGAAGGCCGGGCAGCCTCAGTCCCAGCGGGAACTGTGCCATGGCTGCTGGGTGCCTCTCTCTGCTCACACCTGTGCTGTGTCTGTCCCCAGGTGAAGAGGCAGCTGTGTGGCAGTGCCTGACCCTCCTGGAGGAAGGGTTGGCTCACAGTCCTTCCAATGCTCAGTTTAAGCTGCTGCTCATCCGGATCTACTGCCGGCTCGGGGCGTTCGAGCCTGTGGCCGAGCTCTACTCCAGCCTCGATGCCAAGCACATCCAGCATGACACCATCGGGTGGGTGGTACATACTGAGAATAATCCCTGCTGCTCCTGCCCCTCAGAGCCGCTTCTGGGAGCTGCACTTCCCTCTGCCACCCAAAACCTAGCACATCCTCAGCTTTTCACCCACTGTGTGGAAGGGTTTGGGGATTTTGAGTCACATCCACTGCAGAACGTGCCCTTTTGGTGGAGTGTCTGGCCTGTGTTGGCTTTTCACAGAATTAACCAAGTATTAATCCAGAGGAAGTTGGTGAAATGTCTGTCTTGCTGCCAGTGTTCCAGCTTGTGGTGTTGCTCAGCAAAGCTTGGTGGCACTAAAGCTAAACACACCAAATGGCCTTGGGTGGTGTGTTTGGGGGCATCTGACTGGGTGTGTTTGGGGGCCTCTGATGGGGTGTGTTTGAGGGTATCCAGTTGATTATTTTTGGGGGTATCTGATTGATTGAGTGTGTTTGGGGGCATCTGAGCCTGTTTGGGGGTATCTAACTGAGCAAAACTCTTGCACACTAGAAGTGGATGGAGGAACTCCAACCCCCCACATACTGTTTTTACAAAGTGAAGAATTCCTCCCTCTCCTTTTAGAAGCCTGAAGATGAACATGCAGGTTGTTGATGTGAATGCTGTTGAGCCTGCACGTTGGTGCTGCAGCTGGCAGGGGCTGGGCTTGCCAGGGCTGACACTGCTGTGTTGGTTGCAGGTATCTCCTGACACGCTACGCCGAGTCCCTGGGCCATTACGCTGCTGCATCCCAATCCTGCAATTTTGCACTCAGGTTTTTCCACTCCAACCAGAAAGATGTAAGTTGAAAGAAACCTCTGTGACTTTGTAACAGGGCAGTGTGTCAGGGAGGCTTGCAGAAGTCTGTGCCCCTTGGGTGAGGGCTGGTGGAAATGCAGGTGAATAACATGATGACAAGGAGGAATAGTATGTACAACTTTGTAGTAAAGGTTGCCTCAACATGTGTTTCCTGCTACAGGAACCTGTAACTTACTGTTACATGAGGTTTTGCTTCAGCTTTTTGTTAAAGCCAGTTTTAATGCTCCTCATAAAAACCAGATATTACTTTTAAATTAATTGTTTGTGATTCTGTGCAATAATTGAGGTGAAATGCCAAGCGGTGTGAAACAACTCCTGGCATTTTGGAAAGTCGTGGAGCAGCCAGGGGTGGTGGCTCAGGATGGGATGGCACTCTGTGGATCTTTGTTACAACCCCTGAGTCAGTGGTGGCTGTGCTGGGCACACAGGGATGGGGGGGTGTACATCATTTTGAAGGGACCATGCCATTCCTGGGAGTGGGAATGTGTCCTGTGTGTGTACCTTGTACAGTCGGGTCACTGCTGAGAGGTCGGTGAAGAAACTGAGTTCCTTGAATTCCTAAGGAACGAAGGGGCAATCCAGCTGTAATGGGCTAAGTTGGCTCCAAAGGCTCTGCAGGCACAAGACTTGCTTTCCCAGTGTGCCAGCAATGGATAAACACCAGGATTGTGTGACTGAGCAGTGAAGATGCTCCCCCAGGAGCCCCCGGGAGTTCCTTGCTCTGTTGGCAGCCCGGGTGATTGCCACGTACGGGATTCCTGCTGCCTGGAAGGGAGATGCTGAGTTCCTGTGAGCTGTGTGTGACACAGGAGTTTGCTGGATGCACTGAGCAGCACTGGATTGTAGGATGGGAGCTCACTCTGCTCTGCATCCCTCGTTTGCTCCTTGTTTAAGCACTGATTCCTCTTGCTAAGAGGCTTTGGATTCCCGGGAGCGAAGCCCTGGATCCAGACAGCTTTGTCCTGTGTGTCTCTTGCTGGTAGTGGCAGCTCTTTTTTTAATGAGGTGTAACTTTCCAGTCTTGTTTAAAAGTCATTTGGTGGATGTTAATGAAAAGCTTCCCTGGAACCAGCTGTGAATAAAGCACACAGCTGAGTACAGGTGAGAAAAGTGCACCCAAAAAGCTGTCGGATGGGATTCATCTGCTTGGGAACGCTGTGTTGTGAAGCATCAAGAAACCATCTTTCCATGGAAAACAACCTGAAGGAACTCAGGTGTGGGTCCCTTGGAAGCAGGTTATTGTCTTTGGCATGAATGGCAGAGGTGCTTGTGACACAGAAGAGCTGGTTGTCTCCTGCAGCTCAACATCTGCACATGGATGAAGATGGTGCCGTTCCGAGAGCTGTTGGCAGGAAAATGCTACTCAGCTTGTGTTCCAGAAATCCTGAAAGGTGGTGCCTGAACAGTTCAACCTTGCTGCTACACCTTAAAATATTGGAATTGCCAGAGGGGCACAAGTGGGGCAGTGGAAGGTTAGAATTCTTTGTGTGACAAGACGAGGATGTCGCTGTGGAACCCACTCACGTCATGTCTGTCTTGGAGACAGAGGGTGGTGGCCAGAGGACCATGAGCTGTTGTTGCTCTCGGGTAGCCAAACCTCTCCCATGTTCTGGACACTGCCAGTGGTTATTTCCTTAAGGTCCTCCTGTTGGGAAATGCCTCCAAAGCTGTACTTGCAAATAGGAAGTGTCCTGTGAGGCCAGTGTGGGGTGCCCGTTGCAGGAGGGGCAGGCTCAGTGCAGGGCCCTGTTCACTGAGGATGGGGGGCTGGAGAAGGGCATTCCTTGCCATAACACGTGTCCTGAGTATCAAAAGGGCAGACCTGATACCACTTTCTTTGCTGCTGGGCTTGCCCCTTCATACTGAGGGTCCTGCCAGCAGCTTCCCCTTTGAGCCCCATGACCACATCTCCCTGCAGTGCTGTCCTTTAAAAACTCCCTTTTCCCAGGGTTTCTGGTGCTGCCTGCTCCTCCCTGGGTGCATGTTGAGGGAGCTGGGATGTGTCCCAGCACAGAGACTGTGCGTGGGACTCTGCCCAGAGCAGGAAGTGTGGGTTGCAAACCAAGTGGTCTGGCATAAAAATAGAGCTCCTGAATCACAGTGGTGGCGTTGGAGAAGCCCCTTTTCCTTTGTGCTGAACTTCACAGCCTGATGGGAATGCTGTGGGAGTGGGTCCCGTGGAACAGCCAGTTGGGATGCTGTGCAATCCTGCCTGTATTTCTCCCTGGGAGAGGATGCCAAGGACAGGGAGGAGGGAGAAGGCAGCATTGCTATATTTGGCCAGAACTAAAATCCTCCCCATGTCCTCCCTCCACTGTGCAGAACCACAAGTAGTCTCTGTAAGTCTGTCTGTCAGTCCCTGGTTCCTCCAGATCCTGCATGGGTTTCATCTGTGAGTGCTCCTTCTGGTTTCTCTGACAGGCTGAGTCTGTTGGGACCTTTCTTGGTGCCTCTCATCTTCAGTGCAGGTCAGAGTCTTGTTCAGAAGAAAATACTTGTCTTGCCAGAATTTCTCACTTGTGCAGTAATTCTGATGTTAAAAATTACAGCCACCTCTCGTGGCTGGGAGCAGAAACAGTTCACTCTGTCTCTACACTTGGACTATTTCAATATAACATTGTGCTTGTTTGGGGCTCCATCATCACATAAACCTGCTTTTTGGAGATTGCTTGGACTGAAGTGAAATATTGGCTGCCTGCCTTGTGTTGCTGCATTTCATCAGAGGGGAAGCAAAGTATCCCACGGACCCTGAGGGCCTCCTTTGGTGTCTCTACTGTAACATGTACACTGTGATACTGTGTTCAAAAGCCTAATAAAAAAGAGAAACAAATAAAAAAGGTGTCAGGAATTGTTTTTTTCTTTTAATCTACCTTGTGGTAATATGTGATGCACATCCAAGTGAGTTCCAGAAAATCTGGGATATGTTTCTTTTGCCTGGAAGCATTTCTCACAGTGAAACAAGGCTTTAGTGATTTGAATAATGCATCTGAAAAAAAAAAAAAGGGAAGGAAGAAAAAGCCTTCCAAAATCATGTCTTTGGTGACAGCAACGTGGTGCTTAGTGTTGGTTTGGTTGTTGAATCTCACTGGGGTTGGTTTGGTTGTTGAATCTCAGTGGTGTTTGGTTGTTGAATCCCACTGGAGTTGGTTTGGTTGTTGAATCTCACTGGGGTTGGGTTGGTTGTTGAATCCCACTTGGGCTGATTTGGTTGTTGAATCTCACTGGGGTTGGGTCGGTTGTTGAGTCTCACTATTGTTGGTTTGGTTGTTGAATCTCACTAGGGCTGGTTTGGTTGTTGAATCTCACTGGGGTTGGTTTGGTTGTTGAATCTCACTAGGGTTGGCTTGGTTGTTGAATCCCACTGGGGTTGGTTTGGTTGTTGAATCTCGCTGGGGTTGGTTTGGTTGTTGAATCCCACTGGGGTTGGTTTGGTTGTTGAATCTCACTAGGGCTGGTTTGGTTGTTGAATCTCACTAGGGCTGGTTTGGTTGTTGAATCCCACTGGGGGTGGGGCGGTTGTTGAATCCCACTATTGTTGGTTTGGTTGTTAAATCATCCCCAAATTAAAGCAGCAGAGGGGGTGATCTGAAGGAGCAGAAGTGCAAACTTCTCCCAGGGGTTGAGGCTGTGCCAGGTTGTGTCTCTGGGTTCACAAACACTCAGGCAGGCAATTCCTTGGCAGCGTCCTGGTGGCACCAGGGTTACTGTGAGTTTTGGGTGGTCCCTAACGCAGGGCTGTGTGTCCCCTCAGACCTCAGAATACATCATCCAAGCCTACAAGTACGGGGCGTTCGAGAAGATCCCGGAATTCATTGCCTTCAGGAACAGGCTGAACTCCTCCCTTCACTTCGCCCAAGTTCGCACAGAGCGGATGTTGTTGGACCTCTTACTTGAAGCAAATATGTGAGTTGAGCTCCTGGCAGGGGAAACTTAGGGGGGTTTGGGCTGAGGGAGACCTTGGGGAGCTGCAGCTCTGGCAGGAACCTGAGAGCTGCATCTCTCTGCTCCCCTCAGCCTTTAACGGGCTCCGATTGTGCTGAGGGGCTGGAGATAATAGGAAAAATTCCTTCATGGAAAGGGCTGTCAAGCCTTGTGACAGGCTGCCCAGGGAAGTGGTGGAGTCACCATCCCTTGGAAGCGTTCACAGAACACGTGGATGTCCGCTTTGAGGACATGGTTTAGTGGTGAACGTGGTGGTGGTGCTGCATTGGTGGTGGGACTTGATGATCTTGAGGTCTTTTCTAACTGGAAGGATTCTGTGATTCCATGATTTTAATTTGCCTTCCCTTCACATCCCTGTCAGTGCCACGTGTGTGTCACACTCCTGCCATTGGCAGAGCTGAGCAGGGGACAGAGTGTGCTCTGTGAGTGAGCTGGGTTTTCCCTTTCCAGTGATCAGGTGTTTGATTCGAGGCTCTTTGTTCTCATGTCCAGATCAACCAGTTTAGAAGAAAGTATAAAGTCCATGAGTCTGAACCCAGAGGAGGATGACATTCCATGGAAGGATTTGCGTGACAACAGAGACCTGACAGTCTTGTTCAGCTGGGATCCAAAAGACAGGTGAGCAGAAACATCCTCAGCTCTGCAGCCACGCTGTTTCCTTAGAACACACAGGGCAAACAAATGCCTTTCAGGGCAGCTGCCTGAATGTTCCCTGGGCTGGCGAATTTCAGTACCATCCATCACTTCTAGCAGTGCTGCCTGTTTGTGTATTAATGGTTATATATTCATTATTTATATATAAAATAGTTATATTATTCATTAATATATATATTAATAGCTCTCTGAATTTCTGGCCACTCCTTCCTCTTCATACATTATTGGAGAGCTTTGGGTAGGCTTTTGTGGCCCAGGGGAAGCTTTGGCTGCTGTGCAGAGCTGGAGCATCTGGGTGCCACCCCCCGGTGCCTTTCGGCAGGGATCTCTCCGAGGAGCATAGGAAGCTGTCCCTGGAGGAGGAGACCACGTGGCTGCGGATCCGGTCGCTGACGCTGCGGCTGGTGAGCGGCCTGCCGGCGCTGAGCCACCCCGTGCAGCCCCGCAACTCGGAGANCTGTGTGTCCCCTCAGACCTCAGAATACATCATCCAAGCCTACAAGTACGGGGCGTTCGAGAAGATCCCGGAATTCATTGCCTTCAGGAACAGGCTGAACTCCTCCCTTCACTTCGCCCAAGTTCGCACAGAGCGGATGTTGTTGGACCTCTTACTTGAAGCAAATATGTGAGTTGAGCTCCTGGCAGGGGAAACTTAGGGGGGTTTGGGCTGAGGGAGACCTTGGGGAGCTGCAGCTCTGGCAGGAACCTGAGAGCTGCATCTCTCTGCTCCCCTCAGCCTTTAACGGGCTCCGATTGTGCTGAGGGGCTGGAGATAATAGGAAAAATTCCTTCATGGAAAGGGCTGTCAAGCCTTGTGACAGGCTGCCCAGGGAAGTGGTGGAGTCACCATCCCTTGGAAGCGTTCACAGAACACGTGGATGTCCGCTTTGAGGACATGGTTTAGTGGTGAACGTGGTGGTGGTGCTGCATTGGTGGTGGGACTTGATGATCTTGAGGTCTTTTCTAACTGGAAGGATTCTGTGATTCCATGATTTTAATTTGCCTTCCCTTCACATCCCTGTCAGTGCCACGTGTGTGTCACACTCCTGCCATTGGCAGAGCTGAGCAGGGGACAGAGTGTGCTCTGTGAGTGAGCTGGGTTTTCCCTTTCCAGTGATCAGGTGTTTGATTCGAGGCTCTTTGTTCTCATGTCCAGATCAACCAGTTTAGAAGAAAGTATAAAGTCCATGAGTCTGAACCCAGAGGAGGATGACATTCCATGGAAGGATTTGCGTGACAACAGAGACCTGACAGTCTTGTTCAGCTGGGATCCAAAAGACAGGTGAGCAGAAACATCCTCAGCTCTGCAGCCACGCTGTTTCCTTAGAACACACAGGGCAAACAAATGCCTTTCAGGGCAGCTGCCTGAATGTTCCCTGGGCTGGCGAATTTCAGTACCATCCATCACTTCTAGCAGTGCTGCCTGTTTGTGTATTAATGGTTATATATTCATTATTTATATATAAAATAGTTATATTATTCATTAATATATNGCCAGCTGGAGGCGGCCGTGCAGGCGGGCAGGGAGTTCCTGGAGCGGAAAATCCAGGTACCGGCCGGGGCGAGACCGGGGACGAAACCCCGTGTGACACCCCCCGCCCTTCCCTGCCCTCCGGGGCTGTGAAGGTTTGGGTTGGCGCTCTCTGCCAACCGCCAGACCTCATGAGAAAGATTCCCCCCCTCCCTCTC
>VXBX01001009.1:429299-440048 GCA_013400415.1 Scytalopus superciliaris
AGCCCCCTACCCCTGTCCCACGGCCCCCCCCAGCTCCGTCCCGTCCTTTCCCCAGGTCTACTCTGCGCTCCAGTGGATCCAGTTCACCATGGCCATGCTCAGGTACGCTGCCCAAGCCCCGCGGTGGGAGTTACTATCGCAAAGGCGATTTTCTCCAGGGCACAAAAAAAAAAAAGAAAGAGCGAGACAACTCGCGTATCCCGGCGAGTCAGACGCGCTCCTGTTCCAACCTGTGCTTTGTTTCCGCAGCGTTGTGGGTTCCAGCTCGATTATTGCCTACGCCGTCTTCCAGAACGCGGTGCGGTCCCCCGAGGTAAGGTGGGCGCCTCCTTTGCCCTCCCTGAGCCGGGGAGGATCCCACCCGGAGCACAAACCTCCCAGGAGCAGCTGCAGGGCTCGGGGTTAGGTGGTCGAGCCTTGCTTAACAGCGGGGAGGCAAAGGGCTTGCCAGGAATTTGGCTCTTTGTGATAGGAGCCGAAGGGGCTGACCTTGAGCTGTACCTGGGCAGGGAGAAGCAGGTTCCTTAGCCCTGTGCCAGGAGAGTCCTCCAGTGGTTCCTGGGGGCAGGGATTTGCTGGCTTGCCCTCCTCGGTGGGACAAAACTGCTGGAGTGCTGAGGAGCTGTGCACAGAGCTGCTGATGTCCCTGTGGAAATGCTTTTACAGGTGCTGGGGTTTGGGTATCTCCAAGGAGTTTTTCCAGGCAGGTGTGATACTAAAACGGATACAACTCAAAGTTCAGACAAAGAAGGGCTGAAAAGCAGTTTGTTATGCTGGACTCTGCAGTGGAGCTTTGGAAGATTCACCCCTGCCATGAACATTCCTTATGCTGGAGCTGTGGGACAGGAATGCAGTGCCTGGCCACATCCCAAGTGCATCCCACATGCAGGTCATGTGTGCAGGGAAGCCCTTGGGGCTGGGATATATCCCACAGGCCAAGCAGGTGTCTGGGACATCCATAGACCTCCATCCCATCCTGCCAGGCTTGGATGTCCCCTTGCAATCCTTCTGTGCATCCTGGAACTCCTGAGGGCAGTGAGCAGAGCTGATCTCTGTGAAGCTGGGGCTTGGTGTCCAGGATTTGCACACAGCAGAGGGACAGTGGAGCTGGCATCAGCTGTAGTTGTCCTTCCCTCCTCTTCAGTGTACTGTGTGCATCGTGGGTTTGATCTGCAGCCCAGAGA
The DNA here is from genome assembly GCA_013400415.1 of Scytalopus superciliaris. Classification (NCBI taxonomy): domain Eukaryota; kingdom Metazoa; phylum Chordata; class Aves; order Passeriformes; family Rhinocryptidae; genus Scytalopus; species Scytalopus superciliaris. Next base: position 430,484 of record VXBX01001009.1, read on the forward strand.
ACAGGATTTGCAGAGAATGCAGGGAGTTATCCCTGGAGAAGGAAGGCATGCAGGCAGGCTGTCAACTGACACATTGCTGGATGAAGCAGAGTGGGGAGAAGAACAGAAGTCCAAGTCTGCAGAGCAAATTTGCCCCCCTTACAACACACGGGAGTCTTTCCTCCTGGAAATGCTCTGCCCTGCACATCCAGAAGGAGCTGTGGAGATCTCTGTGCATTCCCAGGGAGGAATGAAAGTTGGGACTTCATCTTGGTGCTGGGATGGAAAGCCTGACTGAGCTTGTGCTGCCCAAAGTGCACATCAAAAGCTCCTTCTACCCTATCCCCTGCACCTGGAGGGCTCCACATGTGGTTCTCCCCTGTGGAACGATGCAGAGCTGGGCTTGGCAGGTGTCCTGGTGTGACTCAGCAGCCTGATCCCGTTCCCCCCATGGCCAGCACTCTGGTTCCTCAGGAGCCCTTCAGCTCTGTCATATGATGTGGCCGAGGCCTGGGAGCTGCTCGTGAGCCACACATGGCTGCAGGTCACATCACAGATGGGCCCTCCCTGCTCCAGGGAGTCCAGATGTTTCTGCTCAGATTATTTCTGCAAATCCAGGCAGGAGGGGTGTCTGCCAGCTGGAGGGACTGCTCTGCACAGCCTGCCAGGCTCCTGTCCTGCTGCCAGGGCAGATCAGCTGCTGGGCTTTCAAAAGCCACACAACCTTCTCTAACTTCCCCATCGCCCTGTCCTCATGTTTCTGCTCTGCAGTGGAAGTTTGTAAACAAAGGGGCTGGAAGAGATCCATATCCAAGCTTGCCACAAACAGCCTGTTGCCCGAGTCATGAGGACCCACAGCAAAATGTTTAAAAATAAACAGCTCTGAAGGCTGCAGGAGAACCGTGTTAGAGACACTTCCCCTCCTGCCTGCCCCCAGAAATCAAATATTGCATTCTTGCAGCTTTCCTGTCCTTATGGGGTCAGTAAAACTCTTCAGCCTGAGCTAAATCATTCAGGAGACACCTCAGCTCAAGAGGTGCATGCAGAAGCCTCAGCCCCCCACGTGTCTGGGTGGTGGCCACAGAGCCCAGCCCTGGGCGTGCTCCAGCCTGGCATCTGGGGCTGCCAGGATGGCCATCGCTGCCTCTTTCCAGTCCCTTCCTCTATTTTATAAATACCAGTCGGTATTTTCTTTCCCCTTTTGCAAGTCAGAACCAAACTGCCTTTGCTTACCACCAGATCACCTACTTCTTTGTTCAGGTCTGTGCCAAACCTCCCCCCCCAGCCCGGGGTGCCTCGCTCAGAGGACACTCGTTGAAGGAGAAAGGGGTCACCTGTCTGATTGCAAAAGTTGCTTCCCTGCTTATTTTGGAGCTGTTTGGTTTACCCTGCCCTGCTGCAAACTGGCTGATGTCCCCAGCCTGTTGTGCCAGGGCTTCAATTCTGCACCAGCAAGGAAGAGCCTGGTTAAAAAAGGCGTGTCTAAATGAAGTGATATAAAAATTAACTCCGGATATTTAGGGCATTATGCCCCAAGGACGAATCTGGCCCCATCAGATCTACCTTAACTCTTATCAATTTCACTAATCTCTTTCTCATTGTTCATGGGAATGAGCATAACACAGCACCATGGGTGGCAAATATTTACTTCCAGGACAATATTGAGGCAAATCCCGACAAAAAGCTCAATTCCATGACAAAAAACTATAAAACCAAAGCCTCCTGAGATGTTCCCATGCTGTGTTTAACATCATCATTTCCTGTGGGGAAAGAAAACCACCGTGATTTTCTCTCCAGGACACTGAAAATGAGGGACCAAAGGCTACAATTAAGAATGTAGATAATCAGGCTGCTTTTGCAGAGTCTCTGCTCGCCCACTAATGACGAAAATGTTGGCCAGAACTTTGCACAAGTGTTTTCCTGCAGTGTTTACAGTCCTGGCCAGGGAGTGCAAACTGGAAATGGGCTGGAGACTGTTAAAGGAGACATGACTGTTCCGGCAGGGACTGGTGGCTCTCAGTGGAAGTTTAATCTGATGTGTAAAATAGTCCCAGCCTCAGTGACCAGCTGAAATGACACAGAACACAGAGGGAAAATGCCTGGTGAAAGTTCTCTCATGTTTAAGAGGGGTTTGTGTTTGCCAGAAGTTTGATTTCTCTGTGAGTTGATTTAAAATGTGGTATCTCTTCTCCCTGCCAACCTGCAAAATAGTGAAATTATGGAGACTTGAGCTGTTTTCTGGAAGTTTTGATGCTGCTCTTGGATCCCAGTGGCACAAAGAGCAGGGGCTGTGCACTGGAACACCTTCTGAGTGCAAGAATCCATGTGGGGTTTGTCTGCAAGGAGAGTTCACCAGAAGAGCTGGGGCTGGCAGTGTTCAGATAACACCAGATATCCTGATGTGTTGATGTCCATGCTTGGTTGATCAATCTGAGCACAGTTCATCTTTCTGCTAGCAACTGGTACAGCAGTTTTAGAGGGCTGAAAACAAGGGTGATGTTCACGAGTAATGGCTGAATTATTTTAATCTGGCAACTTTTCTTTAAACTCACTTATCCCTAGTCCAGGCTTTCAAAGTAAGTTTTGGGACCCTGGCCTTCTACTGACACCCCCCCCTCACCTGCAGAAGACTTTGGCAGGCTGTGTCTGGTGTGTGTGTGTGATACCAGAGCAAAGCTGCAGCTGTGGCTGGCTGTGGGGCTGTTGTGACCCCTCTCACACCTATTGAGCCTTTCCCTTTCCCCAGGTGCGCCCACTTTTCTACCTGAGCCTCTCAGACCTGTTTTTGGGAATGTGCTGGCTGGCTGGGGCTCTGCTCTACAGCTCACCCACCTCCCAGCAGGACCTCATCTGCTACAACCTGCAGGCCACGGGACAGGTGAGTACCTGTGGCATCACCTTCCTGCTGCAACAGGAATTTGCCATAATTAACCCTTCTGGTGATCAGTGTGGGTTTACACACAGGCTTGGGCAGAGACTGCCTGTGTGAGCTTGGCTTGATGATCTCTTGGCCTTGTGTGGGAAAGGGAGGTGGCAGTGCCTGGGTTTGGGATCCCTGGTGTGGGAGAGGCCATGAGGAGGGCAAAGAGAACGTGGTGGGTTGTGGTTGTGAGTGGATGGGGCTTGATCTCCTTCCTGCTGGATCCATGCCCACGGCGAGCTTGGTGCCTCTCACACAGCAGCTTTTTGTTCCTCTTCGTGCTCCCTCCAGCCTGGGCAGGAACAGACACATTCTGGGACTCACCTGACCTCGGGTTTACAACATGACTCACACAAACAGCCCTGCTCTTGGTTGCTCTTCCCAAGGATGCTCAGGGGCTGCTCCAGCAGCACAGGCTCAGCCCCAGTGATTCGGCTGCTTTCCAGCTGGTTCCCCGTGCTGGACACTGACTGGAGTGCAGTGAGTGAACCCCATTCTCCTGACAGTTTGCTTTTGTCTCACCCACTTCCCTTCTCAGCATTAGACTTTGGAAATCACTGCTCCAAAAAAGCCCTGCAGGGCCCAGCCAAGCCTGGGCCGGGGTGGTGGTTCACAGGTGATGATCCCTGGGATTAGCAGCTTCCTTTTAAAGGATGAGGCTGGGAAGAGCAAGGGGCTTTTGGGAGCCTTGATGTGTGTTGTGTGGATTCAGGAAACTCCCTGGGAACACGTGGCCCCCCCAAGTGGGAATAACTGAATATCCTCCCTGAGCAGCAGCATCCAAAGCCAAAGGCTCTCTGTGTGCCTTGGGGAGGGCAGGGAGGAAGCCACAGGTGTGGAATGGAATGGAATGGAATGGAATGGAATGGTTCCTGCTGGTGTGTGTCTGGGGACAGGTTCCTGCAGCCCAGGGAGGTTCCAGCAGCAGGTTTTGTGGATACAGGTGTGCTGCTGAGGCTGTGGAGAGCAGCTGTTCCACCCCAGGCTCATCCCTGGTCTCTCCAGCTCTGCCGTGGAGGCTCCACAATATGTTCATGTTGAGAGATGAAACAGTGGGATGTGGATAACTTGGCCTTTTGGGAATGAAGCAGAAGAACATCAGGGATGTTTTCAAGGTGATGGTACGGGGGAAAATGAGGAGAGCTTGGGCCAGGGTTCCAGAGCCAGAAGGTGGAAGGAGCACGTGGGACTGAGGGTGCTCCTGAGATGTTTTGCCCACCTGAGGGGCAGTTCTTGATGCTGGTGTGATCTCTTTATGGCCTGGGGAAGGCAGGTTGCACTGCTGGAGGTAAAATAGGTTGGATATAAACAATATGCCATCATTTCTCAGCTGCCATGCTCTTCTGGCTCTTTCCTCTCCTCACTTCTCCAGCCTGTGGCTGTGCTTCTCAGGGGCACCAGCAAGGGGGCAAGGTGGCAGCTTTGTCCTCCTGCTGGGTGGGCAGGACAGGGGACAGGCAGGGTGTGCAGGGCCAGTGTCACCAGGCTCCTCTCCCATGTGCCACCACCACCACCAGTCCCCACCCTGGCACAAGGGCTGCCCAGGTGGCAGAGCTGGCTTTTGCCTGGCAAGAGCTGTCACTGTTTGCTCTGGGAGAAATGAAAACAAACGGAGCACTTGCCATGGTAACCTGTCCCTATGGGGCACTGTGCAGGACACCCCACCCCACAGCCCCTCTGCCCTGGCACGGTGGGAACCCCTGGGAAGGAGCCAGGGGGAGGTTTAACAGCAGCTGCTGTGGAGCAGAACCCCATGGAATGGGCAAATCAATGTCTCAGTGTGTGTCTCAGAAACACACTTGGCTTCTGTGCACAGCAACACCTGGAAAATGTCGGGTGGCAGGGGGTGAGGATGGGCAGGGAAGGCTCAGCAGGGTGTTTGCAGCTGGCAGCCCTTGGAGAGACCCACTCCAGGGTCCCTGGCATGTCCCAGGGCAGGAGTATTTTCCCTTATTCAGGCTGTTTGCCCTCACTTTATCACCAGGGGCTAATGCTGCAGTGGATGGAGTTCCCCAACATCCATAAAGGAGGAGATTGCTTTCTTTCTTGGATTTTCCCTGTTTCAGCCCCACAGCTTTGGCTGATATTAATGTAAATACTGCTCCCTTTGCTGTCCCTTGACTTTGGTCTCTCCTCCTCCCTGCCTTGCCTCTGTGGTACAATAATAGAGTGCAGAATAGAGATTGTGGTTTTAATTGCACAACTCCCCCCCTGTTCTTCCAGTTCAGTTCCAGTGGCCTAATAATGTCCTGGCAGGCTCTGCTCAGGCTGGAGAGCACAATGGGAGCACCACTAGTGGCATAATGAGGGGCTCTGGTGCCTCTGCCTTATCCCCTCGTGTGCTGCAGGACTGTCCCCAGCCCTGGGGCTCGGGAGAGCAGAATTCCCTTCTCTTTCTGCTGGCACCTCCCCAAGTGGTGTTTGGGTCCCTCTTCCAAACCAGAAGGCAGTGCTGACATTTCTTGAGCCTCTCTCAGGCGTCCTGAAGTGCAAGAGAATGATCCTTGTGGACTGTTTTCGTGGCTTTCCCTGGAAGTAATTGCCAAAGGGCAGCAGACCCTCATTAAGGCTTGTTTAATGAGCTGGAAAGTCACTGCAGTGTTCCTGCTGCAATGTCACAGCCCCTTGGACTCGGCCTCTTGAGCCAGCCAAGAGCATTTGCAGCCTCAGTGAAGGAGGCCAAGTTTGTTTAGTGACTCCTTTCCCAGCCATGGGTGACACCGGGGGGCAGAGCTGTGCTCCTTGTCCTTTTGGCAAAGGAGAGCAACCCCCCCAGAAAAGAACTGCCCTGTCCAGCCCTTCCTCTTTGCCTCTGCCACTGAAGGGTGTGTTTCCTGTAGCAAACAGCACGTGCATGTGCATGCTCTGCTCAGGCAGCCTGGGCAGGCATGGGTTTGGACATAAATGGGATAAGGATTTGGGAGGTTTTACAGGAAATTTTAGATATTTGGTCTCATCTCAAGAGAGAATCGAGGGCTGTGGAACTCTCAGTGGGGGAACAGTGTGCTCTGTCTTTTCTCTCCTCCTTTTTCCCACGGAGAGAAAAGGCATTTTGGGGATGTTAACTCAGGCAGATATTCTCTGCCCTCACTTTCCTCTTTAAATATCCCATTGTTTCGTGTTTCCGTGAATTCTCTGTGCAGTGAGCTCATTCTGCAACAAGCAGCTCTAAATGTCACAGCTGTGTTGTTTCCTAATGGATGTAACACAGAGGGGCTCCCTGTGAACCTGTTGTTGCCAAGACTTGGGCCCCCAAATGAGCCAAATCCCACAGATCTGTGTTTGTAAGACAGCCCTGCTGCCCTTAGTTCCCCTGTCTGAGGCCAAAGGGAAGCTGCCTGTGTGTGGTTTGAAGTGGGAGCCTCTTCCCAGCTGGGTGTAAGCACAGGGACTGAGGGATCCTCACCTTTGGCAGGTGTTCCCTCCTGCCCCTGTTCCCTTGGGCTCACCAGGGAGGAACTAAATGTCATTGTAGGACTGAAACCCTGTTTGTGTCTCCCAGATATTCTACGTGGCCTCTTTCCTCTACACTGTCAACTACACCTGGCACCTGTACATGGACCTGAAGGTGAAGTACAACCAGAACCTCTTCAGGGTGCCCCCCCAGGTGAGTGGGACTGATGTGGGACAGCTGCTGGGTGCCCAGGTCTGACTGGGGGGTGTGGTGGGCCTTGGGGGCTGCACACACAACAGTTGCCCTCACCACGAGGACCTTGAAGGCCCTTCTTCCCCACTTCACCACCACTGACCTTTCCCAAAGCCCTTTGGGGCCCAGTGTCACCCCTGGGAACTGAGGAACAGGGACACAGCACTCAGGAAACACTCCCTGCACTGCAGGCTGAGCAAACACTTCACACCCCTCATGACCAAAATCCTCCTGGCCCTTGTTTCCCTGTCACTCCCAGCTAACAGTGACTGCTGTGTGGCTCCCTGTGTATTCCTGCAGGGTGGCACATTCCTACTGCAGCTCTTCCCAGCAGACCCAGCAGCCCCACTGCCCCAGACAGCCTTTTCCCTCCCCAGACACTTGCTGTGTCTCCCAGACATTCCACCTGTCAGTTTGGGCACAGCAGGCTGGGCAGAGCACTCTGCATTTAAGGGGCTTTTATCCATAGGGTTTGGATCCACTTGGAGGCCTGGATTCCTTCTTGCTGGGCTCCCACTCTCACCACGTGCCAGAGTTCCCCACCCTGCAGTGTCCCACAGTGACCTGGAGCTGCTGGGTGGGTCCCACGAAAAGAGCCCATTTCCTGGGGAGCAGATACCAGGACACTCCAAACTGCCCGAATTTCTTCCCCAGAACATGAAGTTGCTGAGGAACAGGGCCAAGTGACGTGAACAAACTGTACAAAAAACCATGCCAGTCCCCCCAGAGGGCTCATCAAGTGCCTGCTCCTTGTCCAGGCCCAGGTGCCCCCCTCTGATCCTCCCCCTGGAGCAGAACAGGACAGTCATCAATGGGCTGAATCTGTTCCAAATCAGCACAGCCTGAACTTGGCCGTGTTGACTCAGTGCAGAGCAGAACCAAACATTGGCCCTGGGCATTAATCAGTGCTTGAAGGACCCTCAGCTGCTGAAGTGCTCCCTGGAGCTGCTTCCTGTGGGCCAGGGGCTGCCCAGGGATGGGGATTTATTGAACTCTCTGGGTTTTGCAGGTTGTAGATTATGCCAGTTGTGTTGGCCGAGTAGCAACGATCTCCTCGAGGTAAGGTTTGATTCTCCCTGGAGGGTGTAGTTTTGGTAAGGTTTGATTCTCCTGGCAGGATGATGAGTTTGGTAAGGTTTAATTCTCCCTGGCAGGATGATGTGGGTTTGGTAAGGTTTGATTCTCCTGGCAGGATGATGTGAGCTTGGTAAGGTTTAATTTTCCCTGCCAGGATGAGTGGGTTTGGTAAGGTTTGATTCTCCTGGCAGGATGATGTGAGCTTGGTAAGGTTTAATTTTCCCTGCCAGGATGAGTGGGTTTGGTAAGGTTTGATTCTCCCTGCCAGGCTGATTTGAGCTTGGTAAGGTTTAATTCTCCCTGGCAGGATGATGTGGGTTTGACAAACTGCAGCGTGTTGGTCTCTGCTCCCTGTTTTGAAGCAGCTTTATTAAAACCTGTAAAGCTCCTCATTAACAGCAGAGTGACCTCAGGAACACAGACTGAGAGGTTTTTTTCAGCCAAGTTAATTATAACTTTATTAACCAGATGTGGTTTTCCACAAGGTGCTCCCCTTAGCAATGATTTGTCCTCCCGAACGAAAACACTGATGCTGGTAAAGCTGATAAAATACTTTTCCAGAGCAATGTGAACAAACCCAACTTTTAATCCCTCTGTAGTGACAGGAGCAGAACCAAGTGGTGCTTGCTGGGGGCGGGTGGGGCGGTGCAGTAACCACTGACTGTGCTGTCCTGCCTCCCCCAGCCTCATCCCTGCCCTGCTCATGGTGCCCGTGTTCTGCCTGGGCAACAGCAGCGACTGCTACCAGAACTTCAGCCAGAAGCACGGGTGAGCTGCACCCCCTGGCACGGCCGCGGGGCTGCCAGGGCGGGGCAGGGGCTCAGGCTGTGCCCGTTGTCCCTCAGGTGCCTCCTGATGCACTCGGAGCTGGCCGTGGGTGCCCGGGGGGCGCCGAGCCCCGGCGGCTCCGTGTGCCGCGCCGTGCACTTCTACGGCATCGGCGTCTTCCTCGTCTCCTGCCTCGCCAGCTTCGTGGCCATCCTGGTAAGGAACGCGGGCCAGCCTTGCAGTTCTGCTTGCATGGCACCAGGGGCACCACAGGCCGGGTTGTCGTGGCATGGTTTGGGTGGGAAGGGGCCTGAAACCCGCCCAGTGCCACCCCGTGGGCAGGGACGCTTCCCACCAGCCCAGGTTGCTCCAACCTGGCCCTGGGCACTTCCAGGGATGGGGCAGCCACAGCTTCTCTGCCCAACCTGTGCCAGGGTGAAAGGGCCTCTCCACCCTTTCTTCCCAATACCCCCCTAAACCTACTCTCTTTCAGTTTGAAGCCATTGCCCCTTGTCCTGCTCTGGTAAATATGGCCAAGGAATAATTGGGTGGTGCTGCTTCCCTTTTGGAAGGGCTGTAGGGGACAGAAAGTGCCACTGTGCCACCACAGAGATCCCCCTGGACTCCTGTGTCCTGTCAGCCCATCCCACAAAGGGTTCAGCAGGTAGGGAAGGCTCACAGCTTGGCAGCAATTCCCCTACTGCATGGCCAGCAAGAGGGGATTAATGGTTGGACTCAGTGACACTGGAGGTCTTTCTGAGAGCCCAAATCAACCCAGAGCATTCAGTTTAGAGAAGGTCCCGTGCAAAGCAACATCTCCCCAGGATTTCACTGTTGGGTGGGCTGAGGTGGGACCCTGGATGAACCCAGCAGCTCCCAGCCCCAGCACTGCCCCCTGTTCTCTTCCAGGTTATCCTCAGCCAGGCCCGAGCTCTCTACAAGAGGTTTGTGACCTCCACGGGGTTCCTGGGGGACCAGCAGTGGGCCATGATCAAGATGGTGGAGCAGCGGGTGGTCTTTTACCCCGTGGTGTTCTTCTGCTGCTGGGCCCCAGGTGAGCTGAGTGCTGAGCTCCTCCCACTCCTGCTCCAGAGAGGGGCACAGCAACACCCTCCTTCCCATCCCATCCCATCCCATCCCATCCCATCCCATCCCATCCCATCCCTTCCCCCTCT
>VXBX01001009.1:440113-457589 GCA_013400415.1 Scytalopus superciliaris
CATCCCATCCCATCCCATCCCATCCCATCCCATCCCATCCCTTCCCACAGCTGTCCTCCTGGGAATGCTGAAGCTGACTGTTTCAACCACCAGCAAGATCTACATGGCCCTGCTGATCCTGCAGGTAAGCCCCTGCCCCTGTGGCCTCTGATCCCATGTCTGGTCCCAGCTGGACCAGGACTGGTGTGTGTGAGCTGAGTCTGGGCTGTGCTGTTGGTTGCCCAAGGTCTTGGGTGGGTGATTCCTGCTGGGAAGGTCTGGGTGCCCCAAACCCAGCACTGTGAGGGCAGGGTTAGTGGTGACCATGGTGGTGGTGGTGGGACATGGTGACCCTAAAGGTCTTTTCCAACCTCAGTAATTCTGGGATCAGGGGAATTGTAGCAAATAGGACTAGAAAGGATCCCCAGGACCCAGCCTGGCTTTTCCCTCTGTCTCTGTGGTTTTTTCCTATGCCCCTAAGTCTCCAAAAGTGATTCCTTCACAACACTTGTCCAGCTTCTTCTTTCACCTGGGGCAGAATTTGGAAATTTCATTGTTATATACTTATTAGATATAAAATATATTAAGATACACTTGTAGAAATTTTTTTAATGTTTTTATATGTAATTAAATATTTATTAACTATTTACCTTTTTTAAAAAAAAATCACAGTATTGCTCTATCCCACGGTGGGGCAGGTGGACCTGGAGGTGGGAGGATTTCCAGGCTGGCAAGGGAGCAGGGCTGGATTCCAGGAGCCCTGATCCCACTGTGTGCTCTCTCCCAGTGGCCCCTGAATTCCCAGGAGCCCTGATCCCACTCTGTGCTTTCTCCCAGTGCCTCCTGAATTCCCAGGAGCCCTGATCCCACTCTGTGCTTTCTCCCAGTGCCTCCTGAATTCCCAGGAGCCCTGATCCCACTGTGGGCTCTCCCAGCAGCTTCCCAGTGGCTCCTGAATTCCTGGAGCGCTGACCCCGCTGTGCTCCCTCCCAGTGGCTCCCCAATTCCCGGGGCGCTGGCCCCGCTGTTCTCTCTCCCAGTGGCTCCCCAATTCCCGGGGCGCTGGCCCCGCTGTTCTCTCTCCCAGTGGCTCCCCAATTCCCGGGGCGCTGACCCCGCTGTTCTCTCTCCCAGGCTCTCACAGCCGCCTCGCAGGGGCTGCTGAACTGCCTGGTGTACGGCTGGACCCAGCACGCGTTCCTGGCGCTGAAGCGCGGCTCCCGCCGGGATGCGGACACGCAGACGCCGCTGCTGCGCTCGCAGAAGAAGTTTTACTCGAGCACAGCCCCCGCAGAGCCCGAGGGCTCCGGCTCCACCTCCACCCTGCTCTGAGGGCTTGGGGAAGGCCGGGCAGGGCCGGGCTTGGGGCCGGCGCTCCGAACTGCAGCGAGGGAGAGCCCGGGCGGCTCTGCCACCACCGCCACGCGCCGGAGAGAGTTATTTATTGGACAGGTCAGATGGACTCCAAAGGGATTCTTTAACCGTTCAGTCCAGACTTCCTCCTTCTGGAAACAGCCCTAGAAATGCAGCACATGGAGTGTAACAGCTCAGAGGTCTCATCCAGCTCCAGCAGAGGCTGTTTTACTCCTCCAAGCAGTTGTTTTATCTCTCTGAGTATTTGCCATTACAAATTAACAGGAAAACAAAGTGAATATTTCTCCTGTCTCTGACTTTGAGTTCCCTCCAACCCTGAGGTCGTGCACCATCAGAGCCAACTGCAGGGAATGAAGAACTGCAAAGCAGGAGAAAACAATCACTGCTGCAATTTCTGCACATTTTCCCTCCTGTTGCTCGTGCCAAGCCCTGCTCAGCCACAACACTCAGAAATCAGCTCCTTCCAGCCCTGGAGCACCTCAGGAACCAGGCGAGCAGGAGTTCATCTCACCCCCTCTCTGCCTTTCCAGATGCTGGAGTGAATTACTTACCGAGGTCCCACCATTCCATAGAAAATAAACTGGATCTTAAACTGTGTTGAAAACAACTCCCTAAATTTACACTCTTTTAACAGCTTCACTTTTTGGGTCCAAGCCAAGTATTTTTTTTGTTACATAGCAGGTTCTACAAGAAGAGGAAACACTCCAGTTCTGTGTAATGAACTTACACAACTGTGTAAACTGTGTGTCAGTCACACACACCCCACCCCGGGCTGATTTTCTCTTACAGAGTCAGGGTGAGTGAAACAATCCAACGTTACTGTTCTACAGGAGAAAAAACAGCTCCATCTCTGCATCCAGGTCAGGTTTAATTTGAGTCCAGCTGGAGGCTGAGTGTAGTTTTCCACTGCTGCCAGAGCAGTTTTAACTCTCAGCAGGTTTTGAGCATCCCCTGGTCCTTTAAATGCTCCTCAGGAGCCTCTTCTCTAGTCCCAAAGTTCAGACTTCATGTCCCTTGGGAGTCACGAGTAAATACAGGAAAGATTTTATTCCAAAGTCTTTCTGCCTGAGGCAAATTGTGTCATTTCCCCCCCTTGGGTGCTGATGATCCAGGACACTCCTTACCTTGAGTTCAAGTTTCCTTGGAATGCCAGTCTCAGGCTGTGCAGCCCCAGAATTCCATGGGGAGGATGAGACCCAGTGCCTGGCACAGCCCCCGGGCCTGGCAGGAGGGAGCAGCACATTAAACAGCCCCCTCCCCATCCCGGGAGCCTCCCGGGGCTGTGACCCCGTTTGGGGACAGCGTGGCCAGCACTGCAATTTGTTTAAAAGGGGATTAAGGCTTCACAAGTGGGAAGAGAGGGAAGATTACCCGGGAAACAATGACAGGATTGCTAACGGACCTTCAGCTGGGGCAGGGAGAGCCCCCAGTGGGTGCTGCAGATCCCCCCCCAGTGGGTGCTGCAGACCCCCCCCCAGTGGGTGCTGCAGATCCCCCCCCAGTGGGTGCTGCAGACCCCCCCAGCTCCTCTCTCACCCCACTGTGTCCCTCAGTGTTTGTGTGAGGGCAGTTTTGTGCCTGGGCAGGGAGGGACATTCCTTGGGCCACGCATCCTGCAGAGTCCTTTCTTTGCCCCTCCTGGAGAGCACTCCCAGGGAGTTTGGCTGCCTTAAATGCTCCCAGGAAATGTTCCCGCACTCCCTTCTCCAGCTCTGGATGCCCCGAGGGTCACTCACCATCCAAGCCCCTGCTAACTCCTCAAAGGCACCAGGCAGATGTTCCTCTCAGAGCCCCCAAGGGCCCCTCTGGGTCCTGCCAACAAGGCACACCCTGCTCAGGGCAACCCAACCGTGCCCAGAGGCAGGAGGGGCACAAGTGCCACGCTGAGGTCACTGCTGGTGCCCTCCGAGGGGAAGCTGGCCTGGAAAGAGCCAGTCTGGGGGGTGGTGCCAGGCAGAGCCCAGGCTTTCCCAGGGATTTATCCAGCCTCTCATCCCAAAGCCTCACACTAGAAAGCCAAGAGCTGATTCCCACTGGGAGGTGGGATGGGGGAGCGAGTGTGGCAGGAGGATAATGGGACCATGAAGGTTGGGAGTGGGACATCCCCCAGCACTGCCACCTTCACCTCTAACCCACGGCCCCAAGTGCTGCATCCACACACATTCCAGACACTTCCAGGGAGAAGCAGGGTGGCAGGAGGATAATGGGATCATGGAATCACTAAGGTGGGAAAGCCCTCTAAGGTCATGAAGCCCAACCATTAACCCAGCACCGTCCCACTCCAACCCACATCCCCAAGTGCTGCATCCACATCCATTCCAGACACTCCCAGGGAGAAGTGGGCTGGCAGAACCCTGGAATCCCTAAGCCCTCTAAGATCATCAAGCCCAACCATTAACCCAGCACCGTCCCCAAGTGCCACACCCACACAAATTGCAGACACTCCCAGGAGGATCCCAGAGCTGTTCCCTCCTCCCTGCAGGGCTTGGGGAACCAAACAAATTTGGGGAACCAAACAAAAGCAGCCAGGAACGTTTGAGTTTAGTAAAATCATTTATATACACCGAGGGGGGGTATTTACAGTATAATACTGATCCCAAAGGAACTTCCAGGGGACACAGGAGGGAAATGAGAACATCTCAACACACACAGGAGGTAAACGTGGCATGTGGGGACAGACTGGGCCTTCCAGAACTCAGACCAGGAGCAATGACAGCAAAACTCTGACATGGTGCTATTCCCAACCAACATCTCTTCCACCCAGTCAGGTTCCTCTCATTTTTAACATGATAGAAAGGCTTAAAAGAATCAACCACAGGGGAAGTCAGAGACACATCAACTTCTGAAAAGGTCAAATGATTTCAGAGATTTTTTCTTCATTTAAATAAAATTCTAAAAATAAAACAAAATAAAACCTAGAGAGCTTTCCCACATCTTTTTAGTGTCTGTACAAAGAAAGATTTCTTTGATGCACACAACCCTCCCAGCTCCAGATATTTACAATATTCACAGTCTGCCACAAAGGATCAGCAGATTTATTACCCAGAAAAACCTCAGCAATCAAGACAAGTTGTCCTGCATTCGTGTCAATGGAAAATAAACTGAACAGAGGCAGGAGAGAGCCAAATGCTGCTTTTAAAACATGAATTCATCAAATTGTATTTAATTTTGAAATGCAAAACTTAACTTTTCAAAGAGTCAAATCAAATTTTCTCGTAGAAATAAAACCATTTGACCTTGAACCTTCAAACGGTGCTTTGTCAGTCTGTCCCTCCTCCCTCTGCTTCACATCAGGCCTCTCTTACTCATCCCAGACAAGAAAACTCAGAGTAAACCCATAAAAAGCAGTTCCTTCTGCCAGAAGTGCTGACCTGGGAGTAGCTCCAGCCTGATCCACCTTCCTGCCCAACTTCTGGCTCCCAAAACTCTGCCTGGGAATTTTCCTCCTGGAGGGCAGAGCCACAGAGTGCCTGGGGAGGGAATTTCTCACACTGCTGTTCAAACCCAGGTGGTTTCCCTGGGTCTGTCTCTGTTTGCCACACCTCAAAGGTTCGATTTCCCAGAAAAGAAACACGGATTTCAAGTTACAAATTAAAATCATCTCTTACATTTCAAGACTTGTGTGGATGTTGACATGACCCAGAAGTAGAGCAAGGACAGAAATGGACATGGAAATGAACATTACAAGGCTTTAAAGTCGCTGGTACAACCAAGAAATGACAAATATTGCTGTTTGTGGCTTAATTCTCTTCAGTTTTCACGGCCAGGTCAGTGAAACAAACACCCCAGGGAGTGCCACAGGTACAAGTAACACTCCCTGTCCCAAAGCTAAGCAGGGGCTGTTCTTCCTCTGCACTGGAAAACTCAACCAGGATTAAAGGGAAGCTGACAAGGTGCTGACAGAGAACAGGAAATTGAGAGTCTCCTCCAGGCAGGAAAACTAAACCAGCCTTTACAAAACTGTACAGAAAGAATCAGACACTGCTCTGCCATCAGTGGAAGGGACCTGGTGTAGAAAAGAGACAACAAAGAACTGCCCTAAGAGAGGATTTGGGGGTTCATGGCTCAGGTTGGTGGATGTAAACCCAAAAGTGAGGAGCTCTGAAATACAATGTTCCAAGTCGTGACTTGTAGCCCTGAATTGGCACTTCAGTAGAGACCAAACTCAGTGTCTGCACAGGTTTGGTACCAAAATATCTCTATAAAAAGCCTCCACCCAGTCCCAAAAGAAAGAAAAGCAGCCAAAGGTAGAAAACTAGAAATATGTACAGATTCTGTCCATTTTGCTTCAGTAAGGTTAAAAAAAGCAGCTGTTGGAGCCAATGTTCCAGAGGGGGGGAGAAGCTGCCCTGCTGAGGCAGCACAAGGACAGAGGGAGGAGCAGCCCTGGAGTTGTGGCTCCCCCAAAAAGGAGCTCAAAGGCATCAGAGAAGGGGGGATTTGGGCTCTGGGGGGGACACAGGACATGGGTCCCCCTGGGGGTGCCCACAGCAGCACTGGGACCCCACAGGGAGAGCCCTCAAACAGAGGGAGAGGCTGAGAGCAAGGGCTGGATCTCCCAGGGAGGAATGGGAATGCAGGGGTGGATCCCACACAGCTGGGGGGGCCCAAGGAACACCCCCAGGGGAGAGCCCACCATGGAAACAGAACCAACCTGCAGTAAGAACTCCAAGGTTCTTCTGTCCTGCTGTTGGACAAGGGGAGAAAAAGGAGAGTTTTATGCTGAAATCAGCCCTGAAAAGGGCTGAGGGAGATGAGGAGGAGAGAGGGGTGAGCCTCACAGGAGGTGTGAGGGAGATGGGAGAGACACAGAGAGGGGAGTTACTGCTCAGAACAGAAAACTGCAGCAAGCACAAGGCCCCAGGTGCCCTGGGCAAGGCCAGGGGGGCTCTCTGAGCCACACTGAGGGTTATTTCATTTAGTTGCCTCTACCTAAAGACTCAGGATTCAGGTGCCAAGAGGAGCTATGAATTTGTGTTTGCCAGCACTTGCTTCAAGTACTCACTGAGCAGGGGGTTGAACTGTGGCTCCTGTTCTCACACAGTCACTGCAGTGCTGGATGGGGCAGATGGAAGCAGCTCCTGCAACTGGTTATCAGGAAAGAGAATGGTCTTTAACAATCTAATGCAGCCCTTTGGGGGCCCTCATGATTAACAGTACATAAGTGATCAGAGAGACCTCAAGGAACTGAGTCTTAAAAAAATATTACAGTACCAATGATTTCTTTTTTTTTTTGTATCTACAACTATACAGCATTTTCAAGCAGTATGGAAATTTAATGAAATAATTATGATTTATTAATTTACATAAAAATACTTTTTACAGTTAAAGAATAAATCTTAAATGGTAAAAAAAATAAGATTAAGAAGCTCCAGCTATTGAGAGTCGTGGGAATTTGTTTGCTCTTCGATGACTTGTTTGACTATTTCTGCCAGTTTTAGTCGATCCACTTTGTCTGTGAATCCTCTGCCTGGAAGGGAGAGAACAGGGAATCAGCTGGGGCTGGGAATGAGGGGGAGGGAGAGCCTGGGTGGGGATGGGCAGTGGCTGCCCCAGCCTCAGGGCAAGGGAACCACAGGGAGTGGCAGGGACGAGTCCTGCTGCAAAATGGAGCACCTGAAGAGCCGAATGAAACCCAACTGAGCAGAACAGCAGGAGGGAAGAGGCACAACCCCCTGGGCCCTCTGCCCCCTGTGCTGCCCCCTGTGCTGCCCCCTGTGCTGCCCCCTGTGCTGCCCCCTGTGCTGCCCAGAAACGCCCTGGGCACCCCCAGGTGACTGTCCTGGTTCAGGGGAGTTCCCCACCCCAGCCATGCCCAGGGTGTATGGCAGAGTGGCCTCCAGCAGAGAGGGGGAATGAAGAGCTGGGAGAACCAGCTCAAAGCTGCTGGAGAGGGTCCCAAGGGGATCATAAAATCATAGAATTGTTTGGATTGGATGGGACCTTGAAGCTCATCCTGTTCCAACCTCCATGGGCAGGGACACCTCCCACCAGCCAGGTTGCTCCAAGCCCTGTCCAGCCTGGCCTTGGATGGGATGGGGCAGCCACAGCTTCTCTGGGCACCCTGTGCCAGGGCCTGCCCACCCTCCCAGGGAAGGATTTCCTCCCAGTAACCCACCTAAGCCTGCCCCTGGCAGTGGGAAGCCATTCCCCCTTTCCCACAGAGATCCATCTGTGCTGTTACACCCTGACACGACTTGGTGCCTCTGACAACCCAGCCCTGAAGCTCCACCAAGGCCAAACTTCCAGCCCCATTCCCAGCACTCCCACTCTGGCAGGAGGCCTGAGCAGAGCCAGGCACTCCATGGGGGGTTATTCCCACCCCTTTCCCAGGGGCAGGGGTGGCTCCTCACCGTTCCAGCTGAAGCTCTGCAGGGTGTCCCGCAGCAGTTTGCACTCCCGGTTGTACTTCCAGGCCTCCTGCATCACCTCATTCAGCTTCTCATCCTCGTTCTCCCCTGTTTGGGAGCACAGACAGCACAGGGGGGGGGTTTGGCCTCAGCCAGGGCTCTGCAAGCAGGACCTGCAGCTGTTCCTGCTGTCCCCACACACCCCAGGAAACGTGCTCAGAGCAGCCACTCCCGAGCTCTCTCCCCCACCCTGCCCACACCGACCTCACCCACACCCCCCAGAGTGCCCAGGCCAGCAGCTCTGTGCCCCCTCCCTCCCCACTGAGCCAAAGCTGGTGCCTGGCCCCTTCAGAGATGGAGCTGAGTCAGAAGTGGCAACCTTTACCAGCCTGGGGCAGAATGCACTGGGCAATCACATCTCGCAGCTTCTCCAGGGCCACGTTGGAGTCGTCGCTCCCGTTCTCGGGGTCATGGATATAAACCCCATCCTTTGGCTTGGTGCTGGGCAACGACAGGGGCAGAGATTTAGGTTGGACATTGCATAATTGCACCAGTAAAACACACTCCTCCACTCTCTGGAGGGCTGGGAGAGGCTCAGCAGTAACTGAAATTACTGCCCTTCAGGATGAGACCATTTTGCATGCACAGAAAAAGATCCCCTTGAATTAGTTCAAGTCAGCCCTGAAATGCATTATCCCATTTTTCAGATTGACTTGAACAAAGACACATTATCTTTTTTCAGTAAATAAATGCCAAGGTCACAAGAAGAGACCTTGGAATCCTTTCTCCCAGTTTGCCACCCACCTCTCCACAAGGGAGCTGTTCTGTGTGATGCAGAGCCAGGCTGCAGCCCCTCGTGCCCTCAGGGGCACATCCTGGCATCCCCCCGGCTGTGGCAGTGCCTCCCACCCCCCAGAGCGAGCCTGGGACCCCTCAGGGCAGGCCCTGCTAAGCCCAGCTTTACCCACCCCAGCAGTTTGCGCTTGCGCAGGATCGGGTTGTTCACGGAGTGCAGGGGTTTCAGGCTCACTTTCAGGTCCTGGATCCTCATGTTGGCAAGCTGCTCTGCATGAGCCTGCTGGATCCCTGCAACCATGGCCTGCAGGGAGAATGGCTGCACCTCAGCTGCTCTGTGGAGCCACAGCAACACGGGCACAGGGACAAGGCCCCAGAGGCCTGCTTGGTTTGGAGAGCTGTGACAGACACGGGGGGTTTGCATGGGCAGGGCAGGGTGAGGGGGCAGCTCCTGGCTGGGGGTGGCACATCCCGAAGGACCAGCCCTGCTGCTCCTGTGCACCACCTCTGAGTGCTGAGTGGCCTCCTTGGAGGAAACCAGGGCTGCTCAGAGGTCACACAGGGGTGTAAAACAGGGGGAAAGAGAGGCAAGACCCCTCTTTCCCTGCCACGCTCTGCTCCTCAGCACAAGGCTGGCTCTGAGCACCACTCCTGGAGCATCTCCAAGCCCACATCTCACACTCCAGCCCCCCAGGAGCTCTGCTGCTCCTGGGCAACATTGCTGGCAGAGGAACTGCTGCTGCCATGAATTCCCACCTTGTCCATCATCAGCTGGGCAGAGGGCAGGATGTTGTCCAGGGCCTCCGTGGAGTTGAGCCAGGGATGGTCCAACACGCCCTCGATGGTGAGCCTTTCCTCAGGTTTGACCTTCAGCAGCCTGGGAGGAGGACAGATAAGCCATGAAGGGGGTTTTTGCGGGTTCACAGAGCACTGAGCAATCCCTGGGCCCCACGGGGGGCTCAGCAGCAGCTCAAAGGGCCCCCAGAGCAGCCTGAGCTCAGCCCAGGCTCTCTGAGCCCAGCTGTGGCTTCGTTTAATGCTGTCACAGCTCAGCCAGGTAAATGGAGGAATTCAGGGCAAAGGAAAGGTGCTGGAGGGCCATTTCAGGAATATCTGTGTGTTCTCAGGTTGGAAGTTCCCTCCCACATGGGCTGGAGATGACCAGACCAACCCTCTCTGCAATGTCCTTCCAGCTCATCCAATGCTCATCCCAACACACCACACTCCTTCCAAGGGTTTTGGCCACAGAAACTTCACTGAATTAACTCTTCCCACCTGCACCTCCTCAGCTTTTCTCCCCTTGTAAAACCCCCAAGTAATGGACACTTTGTCAGGCTCCAGCTCCTCAAAATAAGAAGGAACTTTATTGCTGGAAACTCCACGAAATAGATTTCCCTAGAAAGAAACCCTGGAAAGAGGCTTTGCAATGAACTCGTGTTCTCACCATGAGCTGCTCAACAAAACAGCCAAATTCCCCCCAGAGGGCTGCCAAGGCCTCCCCAGGGTGTGAAGCAGAAGCAGAAGGACTCCAGGAGGCTGTCACATTCCTCAGACAATTCCCTGAATCAGCTCCTGGCTGCAGACACTGTTTAATGCACCAAGGGAGTGGAAAGGACTTGTACAAAGTGTCAGCAGGGCCACAGCTCAGAAATCCCACCTGCTGCCCACCAGGCTGGAAGTTCAGTTCTCACACAAGACCCAGCCATTCCTTCTCCAAGGTTTTCCAAGTCCTGACCTATTTCAAGCCCTCCAGCCCACAAAGCTGAGGTCACAAAGGAGCCCAACACACTTGAGAGGCAGCAGCTTCCTGGATGCCAAACACGAGCTCCAGAAGCTCCTACACCCAACACATGGAAACTCGGCCAGAATCACAGGAATGTAAATGTTCTCCTGCACCACAAACCCAGGTCCAGACTCCCTGGCTGGAAAACAGAAGCAGGAAAAGGAACCCTGATAACACTGAGTCCATGTGACAACATCCTGGGAGCTGAGTTTAGGGTCACTTCAAAAGACAATAAAACCTTTTGCTTTTAAAGCCTTTAAACCTTTGGTACAAAGCAAAGTTTCACTGCTGAAAGGTTGTGGCTTCTCCTGCACTGCCTAAAGGTGCCAGCAGTGGGAAGTCCTTGGAGGCTTCCAGCATGTCTGAGGAGCCAGTGACACTTCAAAATTGCTTCCAAGAACTTCAGAGACACCAAAATTCAACAGGAGAGGAGGGGAAGAAAAACACTTCCCAGACTTTATGCTGAATGTGACAGAAAGTTTGTCACCTGTGTGAGCTGCAGACATGGTGGAAAAGCAATCCCTTTGGGATAACACACTTCCCAGGGATTTTCCAACCTTTTAAGACAGGAAAGAGCAAGAGGGCAGTTCCCTGCCCAGACTCACTTCCGCACGATGTCCTTGGCCATCTCCGAGATCTGGCTCCACTCCTCCTCAGGGAATTCAAAGCTTCCTGTCATGATCTTCTTCCTCATGTCCTTTGGGATGGTCCTGCTGTGGTGCTTGGAGTAGAAGGGGGGGTACCCACACAGCATCACGTAGATGATGACACCCAGGGACCACAGGTCACAGCTCTGCAGCGGGGACAGCAGGGGCGGAGTCCTCTGTGATTCCCACAGGGAATCCAGAGCCAGAGCCCAGCCTCCTCCCCAGGGCCCATCCAGGGAACCCCAGGGATAAACAGGGTAAGGTAACCCTGTGCTGCCAGGCTGAGCAACTCCCAGAACCCACGAGGAGGTTGGGAGTTGTATGGGAACAGCCAGGGTGTCACACACACTTTTATTACTCGGGATACACAAATCCCACAATTCCAGGCAATAAAGGAATACAGTCATTTAGAGTGGGAGACTGGAAAAAACAAACCCCATCAAAACCAAGGAGCTGCCAGAGATACTTAATGAGAGCTGCCTGTGCTGGAAAGCACACCCTGAAAGGCTGGGAGCTGGAGAAACCAGGAGCAGGAATTCCTGGCTGTGCTCCCCCCTGCCCTTGCTGAAGGGACACAAACTCATCCAGGAGGAGGATCCAGCCAGGCCCCAGCTCTGGTGAAAGGCTGTGGGACCCAGATCTGGCTTTTACAGAACACGTGGGTGCTGCCAAGGAGGGAAAATCCCAGGATTTGCCCCCCCAGACATCTGGAAGGGATCCCCCTGAACAGGCTCCAGTGGGGATGAAGGAGCTCCCTGGTGGTCTCCCTGCAGCAGAATCCCTCTGCTCCCTCCACAAGCCTTGCCTGTTCAGTGCCCTGCACTGTGTGTGTGTTTCCCCTTTAATGAGAAGCTCACTAATTGGGTCTGGGCTCAGTGTGCACATCATCATTCTCTCTGGGAGAGGGAACTGAGGGGAGCAGCACTCTGTGTGTCCCTTCCAAACAGAGACAATCACCTCCCCCTCTGCCCCTTCAGCTGAGTGAAACCTGCTCTGCACCCCCTGCTGAAGGAGCAGCCCCACTGGAAGCCACAACAGCCCCAGGAACCACACCCTGGAGAAGCAGCTCCTTCCCAGAGCTGAAACCCCACCAACCCACCCCTTTCCCTGCTGTTTCCTGCAGCTCCTGCTTTTCCTCAGGGGGACATACTTGGCTTTTTAGATGCATTCCTGTCACAGAGCAGCACAAACTGACTGCTGGCCAAGGGAGGGATTTCAGGGCAATAAACTTCATTGCCTGGGGTCATAAACTGTGTCTAGAGATCTCTACAGGCTGGGGGGGGGACACTTTAAAGACACAGTTCCCACCTACCTTGTTGTAGGTGTAGGGTGTTGGAGAGGTGGGGATGATACCAGATTTTTCTTTCTGGTGTCTTCTTTGTGCCTCCAATACCTGTTGACATGAGAGGGGGAAAAAATACCAAAGCAAAATAAATCTCACGTATGGGCACAAAGATTCCTGGTGGTTTTCCACTCACTAAACTCACTCTAGCTCCTGAAGGCTCTACCAAACCCAAAATTTTCTTCCTAAAAAAGACTGGAACCTTTCTACATTCAGCTGAAATATTTTGCTGCTTTGAATGGAATTAATGACATTTGCCTGAATTAAAGCAAATGCTCCCAACCTCCAACAGCTCCAGGCTTGGAATTAGAACCTGAAGTGTGTTTGGAGGGTAAGCTGAGCTCCAAAGATGTCCCTTTTTGCCTCTCCCAGGAACAAATCCCACCAAGTCTGCCCCTTGCAGATCAAACCCCTGGGTTTGGGTTTCCAGAAGCCCTGGGAGGCTCCAGCTGAGGAGGCACTTTCAGGCTCTGAGCTGCTCTTCCCAGTGATTAAAGGCTCTGCCATGCCCAGCACTGCAATTAAAGGTCCACCTGCAGTTTCCCTCTCATTTTCTTCAGGACTCCCACACAAAGGACAAAAGGGAGTGGGGAAAGCAGCCCTACAAAGAGCAGCCTGTCTGTAATTACAGGTGACCTCTTCATGCCAAGGTGCCCAGGTAACCACTGCCCTCTGGAAGCCCCTTCAGAGCCCTTTTGTTCCAGCACAGCCCTCTCTGCTGTAATCCTGGGGGAGCCTGAGCTGGAAGGAGGATGGGAAGGCAGGGATTTCTCCAGAGCAGCTGCTTTAATGCAGTTACAGGCCAATGGGCAAGACCTGCTTGCCATCAACAGCTCCAGAGGTCTGTTGCCTGTACCCAGTTACTCCAGATCCCTGTGCCCAGAACTCCTTAAGGGGACAGCAAAGGCTGTTGCAGGGCTGTGGGGCTGGAGGCACAGAGAAATGGCTCCCCCCTGGCCAGAGCTGGGGGTGTTACCTGAGGTGCTACGTAGTACGGAGTGAACTGCGGTGTCATCAAGTCACCTTGGTCTACTTTGGCAAATCCAAAGTCACACAGTTTCACAGGAGCATCCTGGGACAAGGAGAAGAGGTTCCATCACACAGGTCCCACCCAGCACCACTCCTGCCTTGCTCTCACCTCGCCTCTGCCCCACGTGCTCCTCGCTGGGTTTGCACCCTCACGTCCCACCAAGGCAAAAGGAAACAAACTGGACTTTCAAACGAGCATTTTGGCCTCCCTGGGTGCTCTGGGTTGGGCAGTTTGAGCTTGGAAGTTGGACAAGTGAGATTTGGAAAGCACTAAGCACATTGTAGGGGGGTCACTGCATATCCAGGGTGGTTCTAAGCAGGAAGAAGAACCAAGGAAGTGCTGGGGTCTCTCAAAGCCCCTCTGACCCAGGTCAGAACACCCTGGTCTGTGGCAGGACCTTCTCCTCAGCAAATGCATCCTGTGCAGAGGGGGAGGACCTGCCCCAAGGGCATCAGAGAATGTACAAGCACAAAGTCCACAAAGGTGATTCAATTTTGTCCCCATTAATGTCATCTTACACCTGTTCTGAAACCACCACTGAGCCATTTCACACAATCCAGCAGTAAGGAAAGAATTCCAAGTGTCCCCCTCCCTTACCAGAGAGTTGTCCTTGAAGAGGAGATTCTCAGGCTTGAGGTCTCTGTGTGCAATGTTCAGTGAGTGGCAATGCTGCAAAGCCAAAGCTATCTGGAAAAGGGCACAGTGAGTCAGCCCCAGGCACAGAACTCCTGCCCAGCCTGGCCATGGTTTCAGCTCCAGAAAGGCCCTTGCCAGCCCAGCTCACACCCCAGACATTCCCCACTGCACTGGGCTGAGCTCAGCCAGGCCTGCCCACGCTGGCCATGGGTGGGCACAGATGCCCCCAGGGGCTGCTGGTGTGCCCTCCAAGCCAAGGGCAAACAAAAGCCAGGTGGGACTGGGCATGCCAACCCCCTCAGTGTGGTTGAACTGGGCACCAGTGAGCCCAAGGGGAGCAGAGCTGAGTGCCCCTCCCTGTGCTGTGCCAGCCTGCAGGGGCACTGCCCAGCACCACCACCCCCTGAGATCCAGCACTCTGGAATTCCCTCATTTCCCAGGGCACTGCCTGCACCTTCCCCACTGTCCCCCAGAAATGCTTTCCCTGAGCCCTTCCTGCCCTGCTGTGCCTTGGGAAGCCAGAAAAACCCCCAGGGAATGGCCATTCCAGGTGCAATCCATGGCAGGACAACCCAGGCACGAGGATTCAAACAGCACCCCTGAGGCTGAGGGAGGGCAGAGCCACACAGCCCTTGCCTGGGAATATTCCTGCTGGATCCCACCCAAGCCCAGCACCCCCAGGGAGGTGGGGGAGCCTCGGGAAAGCCCAGATTCTCCTGCAGAGAACTCTGCTGGGAATTTAGCTCAGAAACAAAGAGAGACACAGCCCCCCAGAGAAAATGAGGCAGCTCTGTGACAAGGAATTAAGACTGCAAGGAATGAAAGACTCACAGTTCAAGATAAACCACTGTATGAAAGATTTGAACATCTCAAACTTCAAATGTTAAAGCCAAGAGTCACTTGGGACACAAATACCCCAGTGTGCATACACAGAGTCAGAATTTAATTCAAAAATCTTGGCTTTTGGTAAAGTTCTGCCAGATTTTCCCCAACATGTCAGAATCAAACAGCCCCAAGGGCATGAAAAGCTGTCAGAGGAATAATTCCGTAATTCCACCTAATTTTTGCTGCATGAAACCAAAAAGGCACCAGCACAATTAGCATTTCATTAGAAACAAGTCAAAGCACGAGAGGAAAGTAAGGTGGGATTATTTGGGGCTCTTTTCTGCCTCAGCATCAAATATTCTCTCCCCATTTGAGGGGAGGTGACCCCGGGAATCCCTGGATTTCAGGGAGGGCAGGGCAGCTGCTGAGAACAAAGAGCCTGATGGCCACCAAAGGCTCCTGCAGGAAACACCCCGGGGTGCTGGAAATGCATTTCTGCATTTAAAATGCAAATTGTTTCCAATGCAGCAATCGGGAGAGAGCTGTGGAGAGGGACAGGGGAGGGGAAGCCACACCAGGCAGCACAGCAAACAGGCACTGAAGTGCCACAGTCCTTGTTCTCTTCCATAAAACCAGCTTGGAAACCACTGGGCCAAGCAGAGGAGAGAAATGGCAGGTGTGTGACACATTCCCAGCTGGAATCAAACCGGAGCTGGGGACAACAGAGAGGACACAGCAGGGCAAAGAGGGTCTCTCTTTGAAGTGTTCTGGAGAGCAGGAGAGGAAAACCCCTGTGAAGGGCAGCAGAGCCAAAGAACACCTTCACATTCCTTGTTACTTCCCACAGAACTCCAGCACTGTGACAATCCCACTGGAGCAGGAGAGGGGACTGTCACTGCCCCAAGGCCTTTCCCCATTCCCAGCCCGAGGAATTGTCCCTGCTCAGCCATTCCCCCCCCGGGTTTGCCCCCCAGGCCTGCACTTGCCTGCTTTGTCACTTGGCTGGCTTGCTTCTCCGTAAAGTGCCGGTGCTGGCTGATCCTGTGGAAGAGCTCTCCCCCTTCCATCATCTCCATGACAATGAGGAGCCGGGCCCTGGGCACAACCAGTGCACAGTTGGGACGTTAAAAACCAGAAGAAATAAATAAAACAGCATTTCTAAGCTAAAAGAACCTCATTTTGCACTCGGGGCCGGGCCAAGAGAGGGACACGTTTCACCACAGGCTGGAGCTGCTTTGCTTCCTTGGGTTTGGTTCCTTAGTTTTGGCTCTTTCCATGGGAAGGGCACAAACTCCAGGCTTTCCTGGCTCCCAGCTCAGGGAATGCCAGCCAGGACCCTCCACACTCTGCTCCTGCTGATGGGACATTGCCCACATTCCCAGATCTGGGAACGCTCCCCCCAGTTTGACTCTGGAAGCCACCTGGACACCTCCAGGGATAACTCTGCCCTCGAGGAGCAGGTGCTCTGCTGAGCCCCATTATTTTAATTTATTGCCATAATTACGAAGGAATGCAGGAAACACGGAGATCAGGATTGCTGGATCCCTGAGGAATTACCTCCTAGTTGTCCCCACACAGCAAAATCAGACATCAGAGACAAGGACAGGCCTCAGCTCTTTAACTCTCCCATCCTTGATGCTTTTCCTCAACTAATACCCAGTGTGAAGCCAGTATTTTTATCCCAAAGTGGCATTAAAGCATGAAAAAACAGTCTTTTCTCTCTCTTCATGTTAAGAGCTTTCAGGGCTGAACTCTGTTTTTGGAGACAATTCTTTCTGTCCCACAGCACAGACACCACAGAGTGAAGCAATGAGAGCCCCAAGGGGAGGAGATGCCCTAAAACAGGCGGGAAGGGATGCAAATGCATCGAAATATTCACTGCCAGGGGAAAGGCAAGAGTTGCTTGGTCTGGAGGATAAACTTGCTATCTGGGAGCCTCTGTAAGAATCCCTGTGTGAGGAAAGGCCAAAGGGCAGGGCCCGGGGGAGGCTCTGGGAGTCTTACCTGGGGCTGGACTCGTGAGGGAACTGCACGCTGTTGGCAAACACCTCGACCACGCGCACGATGTTGGGGTGTGTGGCACACATCATGTGCAGCCGCACCTGGGGGCAGGGGGGCACTCACTGCCAGGGCACTGCTGCCCCCCTGCCACCCCCAGCCCCCCCAGCAGCCCGGGAGGGGTAATGACTGCCGCCCACCAGCACCACCCCCTGAGCCCCACACCGCCCTCAAACCCCCAGGAAAATACCATTCTCTGATTTCTCTGGGCTATAACACAAATGTAAAGGCAGAAGCAGCTTTAAAGTGGGACTGGAAGTGACAATTAATGACTGAAACCCCCAGTTCCATGAGCTGGTTTCTGCCCAGCACTCAGGGAGTGGATCCCCCCCCTCTCCTGTCCCAGCACTCAGGGAATTCTGCCCAGTTTCAGAGCTGCTCAATCAAACCAGTGAGGCTTTTTTGCACCCACATTATTTCCCCCCCTGGGAATTCTAAAGGAGAATTTAAGCAGTGGCAGCTGCCTAAACCAGGAGGATGGGGAATCCCTCCCCAAACTCCTGACACATCCTGCACAGCCCCTCCCACAGCCAGCCCCCCATCCCATGGGAACTGAGCATGGCCAGGCCCCAGGAGCGACCCCCAGGAATCTCAGGAGGTTTTGAAACACTTTTTTTAACCCCTTTTTTTTTCCACCCTTTTTTTTTTTTTTTTTAT
>VXBX01001009.1:473539-485385 GCA_013400415.1 Scytalopus superciliaris
GTATAGCTTGTTTCAGGCAGTGCAGTTGGGCTCAGCTCGGCCCAGCACGGACCTGTTTGGATCAGTTGGGCATGGCTCAGCTGGCCTCAGCACAGTTCAGCATCACTCGGCCTCAGCCCAGCTCAGTTCAGATCAGGCTTGGTTTGGTGCTCCTGTGATGGCTCAGCAGCACCCACACTGTCCCTGTCCTGTCCCTGTCCCAGTCCTGTCCCTTCCCAGGGAACTCTGTGCAGGAAACAATGAGGGAAAAGGCAGGGAAAACCAGAGCCGACTCCGTTGTGCTGGTCAGTTTTGCAGGAAGGCTGTGATGAGGGAAAAGCCGGGCCCTGCCCCAGGGGTGCCACCATTGCCGTGCACACACAGTCCCCACAGTGGGCAAAGCCAGCAAAGTGCTTTCACAACGGGGGTGCCACTCGGTGCATACAAATGAGAGGCTTTGTAAAACTGCTCCAACAATGGCTAAAGGCCTTTTTTCCGTGTTTGCTTAAGATGCCTTGTGTAACTTCAGCAGTGCCTGTTCACTGCAGGGAGCAGAGGGGTGCTCGTGTTACCACCACCATCACTGAGGAAGCCACAGCAACAGGAGTTCTTAACCTCCAAAAGAAACCTGTGGTTTTTACCCTGTGTCTGACTGCAACTCTGCCTTCTTCAGTGAGGGGTCTGTGAAAGGTTACAGGGATGGCTCTGGTTAATTAAAGGGGTCAGAAAAATTGTAGCTTATGTCACTTCAGAAATTCACTGACTGTCCTGGAAGAGCCAGGTTGCTGAAAGTCTTGCTGAAGGTTCCTGCATGTGCAGCTCTCCAGGCATTTCCCTCGGGGGGGAATATCAGCCCCCTGTGCAGGGGGAACCACACAGCCCAGAGAGGCAAAATGCCTGCCCAAGGTTATCCAGCAGGACTCGGATTAGGCTGTGTGTATCCTGGATGAGCTGAAAAGAAATCCTCTTGGGCAGGATCTCCTCTCTCATCCCTGTCCCCCTGTATCCCCTGAAAGGTGACAGATTCCCTTCCTGCTCCAGACAGCAGGTCCTGGGCAGCCCTTCAGGAGATGGCACTCACAGGGCCTGCTTGTTCCAACGTGCTCTCCCTGCTGTTAAACCACAGACCTGCCCGTGTTAAACCACTTTGGGAGATGCCAGACCAGTTTTCCGTGCAGAATTGTGCCTGTGTCTCCCAGAGGGAGCAGGTCAGGCTGTGCATCCCCAGGGCACGTCACAGGGCTGAGCTCCAGCTCAGGGCTAAGCTCCCATGTGTGTCCTGGCTGTGCCTGCTGCTGACCCCAGGATGGACAGTGGGTGACACTGAGCCCCAGCCCTGTGTTGATGCTCCCCTGGAGCCCCTTCCTGCCCTGGGCTGGGCACACAGACCCAGCAGCACAAACCCAGCTCAGACCCAGCTCCCAGCCCTGCGGTGGCCGGCTGGGGTTGGGCTTGAAAGATGAGACAGGGGGAGGTGCAGAATCAGGAGCAGAAACCATCCCAAGTGTCTGGGCTGGGCAGATCCAGGCTCAGACACGGCTCCCTCCCCCTTGCACAGCACAGCCAAGTGCCTGAGGTCCAGGTGGAATTTCACATTGGTGCCTGGGAGAGTCCAAAGCTCGGGTTACCAGCTTCCCTCTGCCCCGTGGTCCTGGTGTAGAGCAGCCAGCAGGGCCACCCCAGGGCTCCTCTGCAGCCCCCCCTGTGCCCCTGAGAGCAGGGATGTGGTGGTGACACTGCACAGATGGATGTGGCCTCCTGAAAGTGGCTGTGGGGCTGTGCCCACGCTGGAGGAGCTGGGGAAGAATTCATTGTGCCCATCACTTTAATATTAAATAAATAGAACCTAGAATTACCGTGATTGTTCCCACAGTCCTCCCTGTGCTCTGGCCTCCCTGCAGTACTGAAATCCCCCATTGATCCAGTCTGCATCCTCTGTGACCCCCAAATAGACCCAAAGAAATCCACTGCAGTCACGGGACCATGGAGTCCTCCCAGTTCCTCCCAGCTCCAGGGGCCAGGCATTGCCCCAGCCCCAGAGTCTCTCCTGAATCCAGAGGCCTTGAGGACCTGATTCAGTTCCCTCCACACCCAGGAACTCTTGTACCATCTGCAGGCTGCTGGAGGTGTTGTGCTGAAGGAGGAGACACCCTGCTGCATACTCTTTATTCCCAAAACCAAGTCTTGCATGCCCAGCCAGGCCATTCCTGACCAGCCCTCCGTGCTGCAGGACTGACTCCCCGCAGCCTCGTGGTCCAGGGATGGATTTTGCCCTGTACAGAGCTGGGCAGTAAAGGCACTGAGCACAGATAACAGCAAACAGCTCTGGACCTGAGAGGCTCACAGGCTGTCCCATGCCAGGGTGGATGGTTTAGTTTTCCATCTGAGGATCCAAAGGACCGATGGCTCGGCTCTGGTTTGGAGAGCACTGTCCTGTGATCCTCACAGGACCCTCAGCCAGATGTGGGGCTCAGGTCTGAGGGAAGCCCCAGGCTGGGATCTGCACTGTGGAGGTGTCCTGCTCCAGAGACCTGTGGGAGAGCGAGATCAGAGCCCATGTGGGCACAGAAAGGGCTGCAGGACCAGGGCAGGATGGCAGGCGGTGGGAGGGGAGTGCAGTGCTGGGCAAACATCCTCACCTGGGAGCCCAGCAGGACAAATCAGCCCTTGTGCTCACAGGCCCCACACTCCAATGGGGTGAAGGAGGCCCCAGAAGGGAGGGAAGGGTCCCTGTGCTGCTTTATTTGGGTCAGGGAAGGCTCCAGCATTAGGTGTGTGCTCACCTGGCTGCCCTGATCCACGGCCTGCACAGCCCTCAGAGCCTCTGCTTTGGTCCTGGCACTCTCTGCCTGGGGGAGGAGGATGAGCCACGTGAGATCCTCCTCAGCCCCCCACCCTGGTGCTGTGCCCATGGCTCTGAAGGAGAGGATCTCCCTGGAGAACTGCAGGGACAGGCAACCTCTGGGACCAGCAGGCAAAGTCTGCTGGCTCCTGGTGTGGGATGTGGCAGGATCAGCTGAGATCCTGCCCCGTTCAGCCAGGGCTGCCTCAGCCAAGGGCATTTGGCTGCCAAGCTCCCAGGAATGAACCTCTCCCAGCAGTGCCAGCTGGCACAGGGCAGCCCTGCCCGTGCCCTTGGCCCTTGCCCAGCTCAGGAGTGCTGTGGCAGTTCCAGGCCAGGAATATTTGGCAGTTTAACTCTTCTCTGCACTATCTCCCTGCTGCAGGCAGCAAGGCTCCTCCTCTGGCTCTCCCAACACACTTGCACAGCGAAGGTTGACAGCGCAGGGACCATGCCAAGGGAAAGAGCAGTGGGATGGATTTGGGGGTGGCAGGAATGAGGGGGGTCCCTGGTCCCTGCAAGCCCCAGGCATGGAGTAGAGAGAGTGTGGCAGTCCTGATGCTTGAAGGCTTGGCAAAGATGAGTGTTTCGAAGAAGGGTGAGCATTCCCAAATTCCCCAGAGCTGCTGCTTCCCTGCCCTTCCCAAGAGCAGCTGCTAAGCACCCTGAGACACTGGGGTTTGCTGGTTTCTGCCAGAGCACAAGGAAATGCTTTGGAAGGGCAGAACAACAGATGGGATCTGGTTTTGGCAGCTAAAAGGCAGTTCAGTAAGCCACTAGAATTTGATAATGTCACTAGAATAATTGAGAATGTAATCTCAGTACCATCCCAGGGGTGGGGATGTTTGCTTCCATTCACCCCCAGCTAGAGCTGTGGAGGTGCAAGCAGCTCCCTGCCCCTCTGAGGGACCTCCCAGGGAACATCTGAGGGACACTATGAAGGGAATTAACTCAGCCTTTCCCACAGGACAGGGAAAGGGAATGGGCAGCCATTTCCTCCCTGGACTGGCAGCTGGAGAGCCCAAGCCCAGCAAAGCTCTGGACACACCCTCAGCACTGATGGCAGGACCTCAGTGGAGCAGCTCGTTGGCTGGGCTGGCGTTACTCTGCTCCCCTTGGAAGGGAGTTCCAGCTTTCCAAATCTCTGTTTCCCAGGATATGAACTCTGTTACAGCCACGGGAACCCAGCCCCCTTCCTCCAAGCCTCTGGGCTCTGTGAGTGCCAGATGCCTGATGTGATGAGGAGGGAAGGGCACTGGGAGGCCACGATCCCCCCCGGGGCAGGTACAGCAGAGCAGCTGCAGGGGGAAGGTCTCACCTGCAGTTCTGGCAGGGGATGTGCAGTTGGGCTGGGCTGGGCACTCACAACGTCCCACTGATAGGCCCTGCTTTCCAGCTGGCACTGAAGACCCCTGGCCACCCCCAAGAGGCTGGTGGGGGGAGTGACATGGGGGGCTTTGGGCACAGGACATGGCCGGGTGCTGTAACTCCTGCTGGGGAAGGGCCCGTGCCCAGCCCAGGAGCTGGAATGCCGAGCGAGCAGCTTTGTGCTGGGGAGCCTCTCAAACACACGGAATCCTTCCTTGATGGCAAACTCCCAGGCCAGCTCAGCCACAAACTCCGTGTCCTGCGGGCTGCTGCCACCTTTGGCCGGGCTCCCTGGGGACAAGAGAGCAGGACACTGGTCTGGAAGAGCCCGTGTTATGTGGTCACAGCACAAACAGCGCCACACGCCTCGCCTGGGCCAGCCCGGAGACTCCTTTCTAAGGGATGTGAAAGTAACACCTCCCTTTTCGCTGCTGAAGGCTCCGAGGGATGTGCGCAGACAAACAGCACGAGAATCCCCCCCCCCCNGAGGCTGGTGCTGAGCTGGAAGGTCTGAGAGCTCCATCTGTAGGACACGGCTCTGCTCTCAGTTGTTGCCTCTGAAAGAGGAGCCCCCCCAGCAAGCTCCGGTCCGCACCGACCGGAGCAGACTGTGCTGGAGCAGGGAGGCAGCCCTGGGCTCTGCAGGACACCGTGCCCACCCCTCTGGAACACACATCGCTGCATGGTGCTTCCAGCTCACTCCTCGCTGAAACAAGACCTCTCCTCCTGAGCCCTCCTTTCCCACAGCAGCTCTCTGCTGGAAGCACAATATTGCCGGGCATGCCACACCTTGCTGTAACAGCCGGAATTCTCGGGATTCCCAGCCCGGAGCGCCCCAACCCTGCCGGTGTGACCCCCCTGGCCGAGAGGAGAGCTCTCCCCAGAGCCACACCTGTGCTGCTCACCTGCCGGGCAGCGCCGGGGCCGCCCCTGCAGCGCCGCGGCCAAGCGGAAAAAGGCAAAGGCCAGGTAGAAATTCCAGTTCTCGGGCTGCTCCACTCCCATGTGGCTGCAGTACATCTGGCAATACTCCTCTGCCGTGGGAACTCCCAGCTGCCCCAGGTCACACTTGCTCAAGCCTGGAAGGTGTGAAGGGTCACGGTGAGGAGCTCAGAGCTTCCCAGGGATGCCATGAGATGGGGGCAGAGCCTGGCAGCCTCCATGGCGACACCTGCACCCCTCCAGCACCAGCACTGGTCCCATGAGAACCCTGGGGGCTGGCACCAGCCCGTGCAGCTGGAATGCACACAGGGCAGTTCCCTGGGTGAGGCTGTGAAAGCTGCGACTGACAGATCCTCCTCCTAAATGATGGAGGCATTTCCCTCTCAGTTTAACCCTGTATTTTTCTTTTTAACAAGGGTGTAATTGTGGACAAACCGCTCCTGGTGTGGTTCACAGCTTTCCCACCCAAAAGGGCTGCCCAGCTGAGCTGCTGGGGCACAGCCAGCCTGGGCTCACCCCTGGATCCTGGCTCTGTGCCACACTGGCCTTGCCCCTCTGTACCTCTCCGAGCACTAAAGTGAGGGGGCAGGAAGTAGGTCATGCAGCTGTTGGCCAGATCAGAGAAGGGATCTCCGAGAGCTGCAAACTTCCAGCCAAGGACAGCAAGGACTTCTGGCCTGTCTGGGTGAAAGACCAGGTGGTCCATCCTGTATCAAAGGGAAAAAGAGATCAGAAGTGTCTCCAGAGGGGGACAAAAATCCCAGTGCTCAGCAGCAGTAGGTGCTTTCCAGTGCTCTTCACTCTCTTCAGAAATTGCTGAGTCCTTTGTGAGGCTGCACAAGTGAAACAGTAATTTCTGCAAGCAGAGGATGGAGGTTACTCAATAGTGAATGTCCTGGTTAATGATGAACTGAACTGTGCTTTGGAGAATGAAACCAAGTCAGTCAGAGCCTCAGATCATCAGCAGATGGTACAGGACAGGCTAATCTAAACCTGAAGCACACAAGCCACTGGCCAGGGGATGTTCTGGGGATCTCAAAGGCACTGCAGGCCCTCTTTGTATCCTCTGTGTATCCCTTTACACTCCCTGTCCCTCTCTCCTGCCTGAGACGTGCTCCAGGGCAGTACCTGAAATCACCATGGACCAGAGTTGTCTTCTGAGACTCTGGAAAATGCAGAGGCAGCCACTGGATGAGTCTCTCCATTGCTGGGATAACATGAGTTTCCACAGCTCGGTACTGCTTTGTCCAGCTCTCCACTTGCTGCTGGATGTAATTACCTGGAACAGGGGAAAAGGACTGGCACAAAGAGCCTTCAAAAGGGGTGCAGGAAAAGCCAAACAGCCAAGCAGATCTCAGCCCAGCACCCTGAGCTAAGCTATGAGAGCTTAAGTACAATTTCCAAGGGTCTTGTACATCTTAACTGGGCACTGGATTGATATTCTGGTGGAAATAATCCAAGCCTGGACAAAAATGCAACTTCTCCACCAGATCCACGAAGCTGTGCAGGTTTGGTCAGATGGCAGCAAACAGGTTCCTCCTGCAGACCAGTTACTCCACAGTGCAGCTCCTGGCAGGAAGCTCTGGGAAGCCCCAACCTGGAGGATGCAACCAGCTCTCCACACCCTCCCACCACCGCCAGGCATTCGGACACCGGGCTGCCCAGCCTGGCTTGCCCAGCCTGGCCCTCCCAGCCCACTCCCTGACAAGCTGAGCCCCAGGAGCAGGAGGAGGCTCCCTGGCTGCCCTCACCGTGCTGCCCGAGGTGCTGCAGCCCCGCCGCTCCGAGCCCCACGCTGTGGATCCTGGCGAGGACGCGGCTCATGGCGCGGAACCGGCCCGAGCGCTGGTGCTGCGGCAGCGCCCGCAGGGACTCGGCGCGGGGCACGTGGCCCTGGCAGAGCTCCATCACCAAGAACGGCGTGCCAAGGGTGCTGGGGGGGCAAGGTGGCACGGCTGGGAGGAGGGTCGCGCTGCTGCTGCCACCCCTCAAAGCTCACCCGCGCCCTGACTGTGCCCCCAGGGCTCGGCGGCGTGGGCAGGGCAGGAGCAGCCCACCCGGGCCCGGCTCGGGCACAGGGCTGTGGCATGGGCAGCCCTGGTCCCTCCAGCCCCCGGAGGCTGAGCTTGGAGGCTCCAGCAGCAGCCCTTTCCCTGCCTCCCTGCAGTGGGTGTGGAGCTGTCAGGCTGCACTCAAACACCAGGAATGCTGGACACACATTTGCTGCAGTGCAGAGCCTGCTCCAGCAGCCAGCAGAGATCTGAGCTGCCTGCGGGCTCTGACGGGTGTCCTGCTCACAGATTTGCTGCTGGCATGGCTGGCTGAGGCCTGGCAGTTTGAAAAACCCCCTCTTCACTGCAAACCTGAGCACACCGAGTCAGCAGGAAGCCCTACAACACTGTTTTATAGCTGCTTTTCAAAGGGAGCATTTTGGTTAATTGCTACGACAGGACACACCTAAACCAAGCCAAATAAAAGTGTTTCTGCCCTTTGAACTTCTCCAGGCCCCTCCAGCCCCAGACTGGGCAAATTCTAATTACACCAGTGCACTCTGTGAGCCCTGGCTCATTCTCTCCTCATCTTTAGGGGAATCTGGCTGCAGTTTTCAAGCACAGAGCAAAAACTGGGATCAGGAACAGGATCCCAGGCACAGGATTACCTGCTGTCCTCGCAGAGAGCAAGCACAGTGGGAACAGGAACACCAGCCTCAGAGAGAGCCTTGAGGACCCTGCCAGGAGAGTCAGAGAGTTGGGTCAGCACAGGGAGGCACGAGGGGGTCAGTACTGGAGCACATCCTTGTAGGCAGACGTCCTGGGCTCAGTTTGAAATACACTAAAATAACATGGGTGGGGTGGCTGAAAGAGCACCTGAATGTTCATATAGCCCAGAGCCCCGGGATCTGTCCAGCACTCTGGAAAACGAGGGGACATCACAAGTGATCCCCCCCAAAAGTGCTGCAGGGCTGGTGCTGAGCACACCTTGCAGCAGGACCCGTCCTGTGTGGGCACTGCTGCTCTCACCTGTGTTCCCTGGGGACACCAGGGCCTCACCTGTACTCCCCTGTCACACCAGGGCCTGGGGCACTCGGGCTGCCAGGAGGCTCCTTCTCCTTCTTCAGCACCAGCAAACGATCTCCAAACTTGACCCAATAGCTCCGTGTGGCCTCCCCGTGGCCAAACTGCCGTAACTCCAGCGGGCCTGGGGGTTGGCAGCAGAGGGGCAGCACTTCTCCAGGATTTCCAGCCCCTCCTGCCCCTGCTGTGAGCTCTCACTGCCTGTCCCACACCCCTGGGGAGCACAGCAGCAGCTCTCAGGTGGCTCCCAGGACAGGAATACTCCTGGCATCTCTTGGACAGACTGTGCTCAACCCCCTCCAAATGAGGAAGCCCTAAAATGTTGCTGCCCCTTTCTGGGAGACAGGGATGGATCACTGAAACCTGGATGGCTGTGCTGATTGGAGTTTATGAGCCTTTCACTAACACTGTTTTCCAATCCAGCTGTCGTATGATGGAAAAAGCCAATGGCTCCAGAACATGCAGGCTTTCCAGCTGAAGGGCCAAACCCACTGTGATACCTGTTGGGTGGGCACCCAGAACATCTTCAAGGTACTTTTGCAGTCGATCCTTTGGGATTTCCATTCCTGGTCTCACTGAATAAGTGTAGGGAACAAACCCTCGCACAGGAAATCCCAGGTGGGCTTCCAGCTCTCTGAGTGCTGCTTCTGGATCACTGACCTGCAAGCAGGAGGGAGAAGGAGAGGGAATCACTGGGGGACAGGTAGCGGATAAAATTTCCTGGGAAAGAGCGAGCCCTGCGTGGTTGTGATGTGTTTATCTGTGAGTCCAGCTGCACACAGGGATTCAGGGGTCGTTCCTTGATCCACCCCCAACTCCCACCCTGCCTCAGCTGCTTTCTACCTTCAGTGTTCTCATGCCCAGCTGGGCTGCTGCCTCCAGGTTGTGGCTGCTGCTGTCAAGGATGATGGATTCCTGGGGAAGGACACCCAAGCGCTCCAAGCACAGCCTGTAGATCCCGGGATCCGGCCTGACAATTCCTTCCCCATCGGATTCAACCACCTACAGCAACACCAGGTGGGTTGTGCATGAGTCTGCTGGGGCCACAAACATCTGAGCAGGGCTGGGAGAGGAGGTGGGAGAGGGGACCATGGAAATGGAGGTGGGAGGGATGATCTCATTAACATGAGGAATAAGGCATATGGAACAAGGGCCACTGGAGCTGGGTGGGATGTGATTCCAGTGACTGTGTGGGTGCCAAGGGCCTTGGCCAGCTGAACAGGATCAGCCAGTCCTTGGATGGAAGATATCCAAGGAGATGTCCCCACTGGGTGGGTGTCCCAGGCTGATTGCTCAGTGCTTTCCAAGGAAGCCTTGGATGGCGGCACATTCCAAAGGCTCTGGAAAAGTGTCCTGACCACTGCACCCGTCAACCACCCCAAAGCCACCTTCACACAGGGGAGGTGTTGACCTTTATCACCCACCCCAATTTGGAGCAAAAGAGGATTGGCCCAGTGCCTGAACCCTCCCGTTGCCCTCAGGACCACGAGCAACCCAAGCAGCATTTCCTCCTGCCCCGGTAACACTCCAGGGTCAGGAAGGAACCCACGGAGTGGATAAAAAGCCAACCCTAACGGAAACCCACATTCCATGATGTTTTCCCTTGGTACCCGCAGGGAGAGCACTGCACTCTGAGACACCCTGGGGAGCCGGCCAGCCTTACCACGTCGAAGAGCCGTGGGTCCAGGGGCAGGGAGCTCCCTCCCCTCCCCAGGCACCACTCGCTGCCGAGCAGGGCCGTCTTCAGCCCCTCTGCCCGGATACACCGAGCCGCCTCTGCCATTGCGGGGAGCTGTTTCATCATCTCGGCTCGGATCAGGTGCCGGAGAAAAGAGTGCACTGGAACGCGGACATCTGCCTGCGAAACCGGAGAAACCCCGGGAATGATAATCAGCAGGGATGAAAATAAGGGTGGCTGGGGGGCTGGGTTGCCCGACCATGTTGTTTAGCTGTCCTACTTGCTCTGGCGGCAGAAGGCAGGCAGGGCATCTCCCAGCTAAACTGCCTTGCCCAAAGAAACCAGTGTTCTCCCATTTCTGACTCTACAGGGGCAGCAGCAGAGATGAAGGGCTGGCTTTGGGAAGGGAAATGCTCCGGGACTGTGCCTGCCGGGGGAGCAAGGCAGGGCAGAGACAGACACCGAGGGACTGCAGAGCAGAGGGGAAGGAACCTGCACTGCACACTGAGCTGTTTCCAAAGGATGTTATTGCCAGAGGATCCTTGCTCTGTGTCCCTGGGGCTGTGGTGGAGGAGCTCCCCATGATCTGAGAGCCCTCCCTGGAGACCACGGTCTCCATCCCTCCTGTCTGGGTGTGAAGTGACAGCCAGAGCCTCCCAGCTGCCTTCTGACTCTGCCTTCTCCCCTGGGCTGACCCACGAGGTGTCATGAAAGAAGCTGATGAAATGAAGGCAAATCCCTCTGCCTGCCCTGCCCGGGTACAGGGTGATGGTGGCAGGGCAAGCCTGCCCTGCTCAGGCAGCAAAGATTCCCAGATGGAAACCCCAGAGCCTTCCACCCCAGGGTTTCTGTTTAAAGCCCCTCTCCCCAGTGAAGCCCCACAGCATCCCGTTTCCATGCAGGCAGGAAGCACAAGGACGGGAGGGGGGATTGGCTTACAATCTCAAAGCAGTGCTGTCCCAGTTCCTGCAGGAACTCCCCAGCTGTCAGCTCTCCTCTGGAATACCTCCGGGAGAGACTGTCCCCCCCTCCGGAGTGCAGGGCCTGCTGGATGGTGCCAGCTGGGACACAACCCTGGGCCTCCCAGTCTGCAGGGACAGAGGGGAGAGAGCCAGGGCAGAGCGAGTGTGGCACCACCACAGCTGGGCAGCCAGCCTGGAATCCTCTGGGATGGATCCTGAGGGTGGGTGTGCTGGACTGGAGTGATGGATCCAGCACACAGGGAAGGGCTGGGGGGCTCTGGGAACTGCAGCCCCTCATCCCTGGGTCTGGTGTGGCACCCCTGGAGAGCCCCTCAAGGACTGCACCAGCCTCGGGGGGGTGGGCACTGTCACCCCCCTGACTGGGGGTGGCACAACAGGTGCCACCATCACTGTCGGGGGTTCTTGGGGTGTCACCAGAACCGGGGACAGCTGGGAGGGGGCCCTGAGTTCATCCTCCCTCCTCCATGCACAGGAACAGCAGCAGCTCTGGTGAGCTGGGACAGCACCCAGGGAAGGGCCAGGGCTGTGCCAGGGCAGGGTCAGGTGGGATCTCAGGGAAATCAGAGGGTGGTGGGCACTGCCCAGGCTCCCCAGGGCAGGGGGCACGGCCCCGAGGCTGCCAGAGCTGCAGGAGGGTTTGGATGATCCTCTCAGGGACAGGGGGGGATTGTTGGGGTGTCAGTGCAGGGCCAGGGGCTGGATGTGACCCCGGTGGGTCCCCTGAGGGGCTCGGGACTGGCACACCCACCTGTGGCAGTGCCATGGGGGGCTGGCAGCAGGACCCCAGTGCCCTCGAACAGCACGGCCCGGCAGCGGCCCCGGCCCTGCCCGGCCCCACACGGGCCCCAGAGTGGGGCACGGGCACGGGCTGTGCCCCTCAGCAGCATCCTGGCACGGGCGGGCAGGCCTGGCAGGGCACAGAGAGGGAACCACAGGGGGGATGTGCACTCGGGGTGGGAGGGACCTCCCAGAGCCCCCCC
>VXBX01001009.1:493908-508932 GCA_013400415.1 Scytalopus superciliaris
TGGGCTGGGGGCAGCCTGGGGGGGTTAGCTGGGCTGGGCTGGGCTGGGGGCAGCCTGGGTGCCCTCAGCTCCAGTGCCTGGCTCTCCCCTCCCTGCCAGACAACTACGTGCACCGGCTGGTGGCCAGTAAGACGGACGGGAAGCTCGTGCAGTACGAGTGTGAGGGGGACATGTGCCAGGAGGAGAAAATCGATGCCTTGCAGTTGGAGGTGAATCTTTTGATGTGTGGAAGTGTTTCCAGCCCTGATCCGATCCCATCAGCTTACACAGCAGACCTGCTCCCTGCCTGCAGGGAGTCATCTCCAGGCCTTTTGTCTTCCTTCCCTTTCCCCCCAAGCCTTCCCTGGCTCTGCAGAGCTGATGCAGCGCAGCCTGAGCTGCAGTGCCGTCCTGTGCTCACTGGACTGGAGATGAGCTGGGTGTGCTGCTGCACACACTCGGGGCTCTGGAGGGAGAAGGGGGTGCAGCTCACTCCCCAGACCCTTCCCAGTGGATCTGTGCCCTGGGGTCAGAGCCAGGAGCTGTGTGGAACTCTCAGTTTGAGCAGCTGAGCTCCTAAAGGCTGTAGGACTCCTCGGCCAGCCAAGCTGACAGCAGCCCTGTTCTGCTCCCTCCTGCTGAGCAGATGATGGGTTATTCATTTCTGTACCTGTTGCCCAGCTTCTCCCCCAACTAAAGGAGAAAGCCCTGCTTTGCTGAGCAGACACTGCAGCCCCAACCACGAGGGATGTGAGGAGGAACAGCCCACAGAGACCAGGCTTGAGCAGCTCATTGCTCAGATAAATATTTGGTTGCTTTTCAGTGAGCTTTCTGACTAGCACTTAGATGTTAAACCAGCTCATTTTAACCCCTTTTTTGGGGAGGCTGGTGCTTAAAGGCATGTGAGAGATCTGTGTTAGGAGATCTGAGTATTTCTAGAGGGAATGAACTTGGCAGTGTATGTTGGCACTCAGAAATTACTGAGAGTGATCAAGGCTTTGTGCATGTTTAATTCTGTAGTGACTCTCTCATTTGGTGCTTATTAGCCTTGATGATAAGCAATGATCCAACCTGCTCATAACTCATTTGCAGAACCAGCAGGGAAAGGATGGGGTGTAAGACATCTATCCTTGGTCAGATGCCAAAGTGACATTGGAATGGGCCATCCACGTTGGGGAACAGTAACTGTGAACAGTTGCACAGAGCTGAGGGTGCTTTCCCAGAGAGCTTTGGATCTGGGGCTGTGAGTGGGATCCCTCAGCCTTTGGGGTCTCAGATTCTCACCACGGGGATGGGTGAAGCTTCATTTTCTTGTGGAGATTTATTGCTACTCCCACGAAAAAAATCTGTCTCCTCCTCAAAAAGCTCTTGGCTTCATAATGGGTTCAGCTCAGCAGAACCTTCACCTGACCCTCCTGCTCTGAGGGCTTTCCTTGGCTTCAAAAACCCAGGGATTTGGTTGTGAAATCCAACTGGTGAAACGCACGGGCTGGATGTGCAGTGGGGATGTGTGTCCAGAACCTTCTCTCTGCTCAGTTGCATCTGATGAGAGTGATTTGGGTACTGGAGCCCTGTGGGCTCCCTGGCCAGCTCAGCCACCCTGACTGCTGTGTGTCCTGTGTTCCCAGTACTCCTACCTGCTGACGAGCCAGCTGGAATCCCAGAGGATCTATTGGGAAAACAAGATCGTCCGGATAGAGAAGGACACGGCTGAAGAGGTGAGCTGTGCCTGGGCAGGGGGCAGGCCTGGGCACTGGGCAGGGGGCAGGGGCAGGGAGCTCTCAGGGCTCTGTGTGTGCTGTGGCCTCACAGCCCATTCTGGGAGCCCCAGCTGGGAGAATCAGCTCGGGGCTGTGTGTGTGTCCTGCTCTGGCTGCTCCACGCAGCAATTTGCTGCTCAGTGGTGCAGGAGCAGGAGGATTGCACTGAGATTGAAGGGTGATTTAGATGTGCTGCTGGGGAAGCTGCAGCAGAGGGAAGGGCAGCCCGTGGTGCTGCAGGATCCAGGGCTGCCAGTGCCATCCGTCTCCCTGACACGGCTCTCCGGGGAAGGCTGCTGGAGCACACACAATATCACTTTAATTTGCTCAGCTGCAGGAGGTGGGAGCTGTCTCTCTGCTCCAAATGCATATTGATTTGCCCTTTCTTTTTGATCCCTTCTCTCTCCTCCTCACCCTTTGGGAAAAGTTCAGAGTCTCCTCCCATAAAGCATCCTGTAGGCAGGA
Organism: Scytalopus superciliaris; assembly: GCA_013400415.1. NCBI lineage: Eukaryota > Metazoa > Chordata > Aves > Passeriformes > Rhinocryptidae > Scytalopus > Scytalopus superciliaris. The sequence goes on from VXBX01001009.1 coordinate 496,113, forward strand.
CTGCTTCAAAATGTCACCAGCAAAAACCCAGGGAGGATCTTTCACTGGTTTTTCACTCTGTGGAGATCCTTTCAAGTAGGTTTAAAGTGAGTCCAGATTTAGAAGTCCTTAACTTCCTACATGACTTCTAATTAACCACTTCATACCTGCAGTTAAATAAAGATAGAAACTGTGACCATTGAAATAGTGGTCAGTGACCTTGTCCTAACGAACAGTCCCAGGACTCTTACAGAGAGCCCTTTATAAGGAAAATAGATATCAAACATCATCTTGCATGTGAGCAGGAAACACAGTCCACAGTCAAAGTGAAACTACTCCAATCCGTTCCCCAAATGTGGGGGATTTAAAGATCCCAACAGTTTTACTCACAGCACTTGCCCGTGTAAGCCTGTTCTGGGCAGGTGGCACCATGCAGGGTATCCCACTGCCAGGGCTCAGGCTGCTTCCCAGGTCACCCATCAGCTGCACAGACATTCCCTGGGTGGGGCTGGGAGGCTGGAATCCTGCTCTGGATGTGCTGTGTGCTCACACGGAGTGCTCCTGCAGGAAGGCAGCTGGCCTGTAAATTGCTGCCTCCACCACACAGGAGAGTGCTGTGGGCACTGAGGGAGGGCAAACAAGTATTCCTGGCTCCAGATCTCCCGGAGTCTCATGCTGGGGGTGTGACATGCTCAGGGCAGCCCCTGGAGAGGGGCAGCAGAGGAGGAGGAGGAGGCCCACGGAGCAGTGTTTGTGTTTGTGCTTTGCATGAGTAAGGTATTGGTGTCAGTGGGTCAGTGCCTGGTGCCAGCCCTGCTGAGTCAGTGCTGAGCGGGGCAGCCTGTTCCTCCTCACACCCTGGCCACACTTTGGAATGAGCCAAATCCCGGCCCTGTGGCACCTGGAGGGGGAGCCCTGAGTTTGGTGCCGGAGCCGGGGAGGAGGGAGTGGCTGCTGGAGTGGCAGCTGCAGGCAGGGAGCAGCTGGGGCTGTGCTGCAGCCCTGCTGGGCTGGGGGAGCAGCTCCTTGGCCCAGCAGGATCAGGGTCCCCTTGCCTGGGCAGAGGACAGAAACCACTGCAGGAGTGCCCTGAGGACTTTGAGCCCGGCTGAAATGCCTGTGTTTGCTTTTACAGATTAACAACATGAAGAGCAAATTTAAAGAGACCATTGAGAAGTGTGACAGCCTGGAGCAGAGGCTCAATGACCTGCTCAAAGAGAAGCAGTCTGTGGAGAGGAAGTGGGTACCACTGCCAGGCTGTGTGCCATGCAGCCATTGAAACCCTGCACGCTGGCATCCACAGGGCACAGCTCCTGCTATTCCAGGGCAGCTCGGGGCTGGGGCTAAGCTGGAATACTGAGAGCATGGCTTGCTTTACAAAGGCTCTGGTTCCTGTAGGTGTTCCCAAGTGGGGAGGGCCTGTTTTGGGAGCACAGATTTGGGGCTCTCTGCTCCTCTTATGTGCTCGGCATATTTGGCACTCGGGGATCCTCCCCCTGCTCCAAGGGAGATGCCAGCCTGTCCTGCCATTTTAGGTGCATCCAGAGGGATGAGAGGCAGCTCAGCAGAGGCACCACCCAGTACAGAGGGAAATGGAGGCCTTGGGAATTGCCCTGAGGGAAGATGTCCAGCACAGGGAGTGTGGATCCATGTGCTCCCTGGGTGGGACTGCCCTGGCTGTGGCAGGGAGCTGTGCTCAGCGGGAAGGGCTGGTGTAGGATGCCAGCAAACTTCCAGGGCAAAAGCAGGGAGCTGTTGGGAGCAGGGAGTCTGTGAGTCACGAGGCTGCTGATATCCTTGTGGGAACATCTTGCTTCCAAGTGAAGTGGCATCTTCAGGGTCTCGGAGTGGGGCAGGATCCAGTGTCGGGGGGTCCCTGCCTGCCCTCAGCTTTCTCAGGGTCCTTGTAATCTCTGTGCCCTTTCTGGCACCCATTTCAAAAGCTGCAGATGTGTGTTTAGGGTTAGTCCCTTCTCCCAAACACCTCCCTGCTGGCACTTGGCATGGGATGGAATTGCCTGACTCCCAAGAGCAGGGATTCTCCTGAGTGATGCAGTTAAGGACGTGCCCCCTGTGCAGGTAACACAGAGGTGGGCCTGTCAGAGCCCTGCACGGCCCCCCTTGCCCATCTTTGCCAGGAAAGCAAACTGCAGGGGGGCTGCCTGGGGCTGGGGCAGCTGCCCAGGGGAAAGGCTGCCCTGACCTGTGCTTCTCCCTGCAAGGTGTTCCCAGCTCAACAACAAGGTGGCGAAACTCTCCAACGAGCTGAAGGAGGAGCAGGAGCTGAACAAGTGTCTGAGGGCCAACCAGGCCTTGCTGCAGAACAAACTGAAGGAGGAGGAGAGGGTGCTGAAGGAGACCTGTGAGCAGAAGGACCTGCAGATCTCGGAGATCCAGGAGCAGCTGCGGGATGTCATGTTCTACCTGGAGACGCAGCAGAAGATCAACCACCTCCCGGCCGAGACGCGGCAGGAGATCCAGGAGGGACAGATCAACATCGCCGTGGCATCCTCTGCCAGCTCCTCCACGGCGGGCACGGGCAAGCCTTCCTCCCGGAGGGGCCGTGGCAAGAGGGGCAAGTGAGCCTGGGGTGCTCTGCTGCCCCTGGAACTGGCCGTGCCGCCGTCGGCCGGGCCCGGCCCGGGAGCGCCCGGCCCGCTAAAGCTCAGCTAGAAATTGTCTCCAGAGCTGCTCATAAAACTGGCTGCCCGTCAGTGCAGGTGTCTGTGGTATTTAAGAGCATTTCACTGCACTATTTAGCTGTTTTTAGGCAGATCTCGATGACCATTTTGCCTTCCCACCTTTGCAGAGCCCCTCCCGTGATGCGTTTGAGTTCCTTGGAGCGTGGGGTGGGGTGGGGGGTGTCCGTGTCCCACATCCCATTCCCTGCTGGGCTGCTGTAGAGTAGGCTCAGCCCAGCGTGTGAGGCTTCTCCAGTTCTTCTCCTGGATTACGAGTATTCTCAATTAAGAAATTATTTAATAAACCATGTAAATTAGATTCTATACATCTCCTTTTTGTATGTGCAGTCCTGACACTGCAGAACTGCTACTGCAGGAGTAGAACTGTAGCTTGGGAATAAAACGGAGTGAGGTGTGGAAAATAAACCATCTGAGTGGTGTAAGAAACCAGGAGTCCTAAAGGCTCCTGATGTGGGTGTTGAAATGCTTTAAGGGACTTTGCTACAAACCCTCTCTTCATTTTACAGGTGGCCTTTGAGAGGCCAGTGCTTGCTGTGCTGCCTTGGGGCAGAAAGGGTGGAAGCTTTGTGTTCTGGATGCTGTTTAGTATTATTTTATAGGCATTTCTACAAATTCAGTAGAGTTCTCTGTGAAGATGGGAACATGTCCCAGCATTCCAGTCCTCCTGGAGCAGGGGGGTGTCCGGTCAGTGAGCTGCACTGGGGAGGTTGGGATTCTCCCCAAACCCATTCCCACAGCCCTGCAGCTGCCATGCCGGGTCTGTGGCAGAGCTGGATGTGCTGCCCACCAGCAGACCCTTGCTGGGAGCTGCAGCTGCTGCTCCCAGTCCTGTGATCCTGCTCCAAAACGTGGCACTGTCCAAAATCTCAGCTGGCAGAACTCCCGTGTTACTTTCCCTGAAGGTAGGCAGGTCCTGTAAGGGAAATTTGTGGACAAATCTCTTTTGGTTTGGTTTTTTTTGGTTGGTTTTCACTAAGATTCTAAAATGATGCTCTGAGGTGGAGAAGTGACTGTCCTGGTGGTTGTTGTGCCCAGAATGGGAGTGTTTAAAGGCTGATGTGTTGTTAGAGATGGCAGGGGAGTCCCACAGTTGTCTTTCCAGCCCCCAGGATGATCCTTGTCCATTGGAACAATCATGATGTGAGTCTGGGACACTGAAACAGCTCTGGAACACAGACATGGAACAGCCAGTCCTTTGTTGCTGGAGGTGGTTCTTTCTTGGCCAATTGAAAGGGATGAGTTCCAGTCAATGGAAGGACTGGGGAAAGGTGGGTCATTACAATCCACTTCCTGACTGGATGGACTGGAAGTGTTGAATTTCCTCTGTGGGTCTGGAGATCTGCCCCAACCACCTGGAATGTGGACCTTTTCTAACTGTAGCATGAATGTACACTCACTGCTCAGTGTGGGGATTGTGCAGCCAGGCCTCTGCCTTCTGTCAGTGACTGAGGCCCCAGGGCTGTACAGCACGGCTTGCTCTCCTAGAGAAACTATTTTATTTAAGATATATTTTTACACCATTAAGATCCTCTGACCTTTTGCTGAAGGCTTGCTTTGTGTAGAACACTAAGATGCTGTACTGTATCTTGGAATTCCTTTTCAAAAAATGTGATGGAAAATGAAACCAGCGTGCAGTTCTTTGTGTGTGTCTGACTGGAAGGGGAGGGAGGAGAAGGCAGGGAGGATGACACAACATGCAACTTGTTAGTTTGGAAGTCTTCTGGTTCTTAACTGGAAGGCAAAACTGTCCAGAGGAGCTCTTTGGCATCTTTGGGCTGGGGAGGTCGGGCTCTGCTGAGCTGATGTGAGCAGAGAAGGCAGGGTGATTATCCCTGGGCAGCTCATGCAGAAGGAGCGAGAATTGTTGAATACTTTGTGTTAAACCAAATTACTCTCAGTCCTCGAGTGCCCTCCAGCCTCCCCTGAAATCATCCCAGGTGACAGCACAACCTGCAGTGTCTGTCTGGGTGGAGGTCAGTGAGCTCCCCCAGGCTCCTCTCGCGCTTCCCACAAGTGCTGAAGGGAAAAGTCCCAGTGACGGCCATCCCATGACTCTTCCTTACCCATCATCTGGACACCCAAGTGCCTGGGAAAGGTGTTGGTGCTCAGGACCTGAGCCTGTGGTCAAGTTTTGGCATTGCAGCTGGAGGAGCAGGACAGCTCTGGTGAGTCAGTGTGACCACAGCAGGAGGCTGAGCAGCACAGAACTCCCCAGCACTGCACAGCTGACCCTGGCCAAGCTCCTGCTGTGGCTAAAACCCTTCCAATGGACCTTTTTATCCTTAAATCATGGGAAAAACCCCCGTTTGCCCAGAGGAACAGCAGGGGGGGGTTGCTGTGTGTGTTTGGTGGCTGGAGGGGTGTCAGAGCTGTAGGACACAGCCTGCCCTGGTGTGTGCCATGCGGGCTCAGGGGCAGGAATGGGCAGCACGTGCCCCAGCAGGAGCAGGAAATGAGGGACCTGCTCTCTCTCCCCAAAGCACTGCTGTGAACTCTACTGGATCCTGCTGTTCCCTCTGCAGAAGGTCCCCAATTCCCTGGCAGAGGGAGCAGGACAGCCAAGTCACTGTGAGTGGGGACAGGGCAGGGCCCAGGGGCTGCCACTGTACCCTCTGTGGGGAGGGCACCCACCCAGAGAGAGGAGGTTGGCAGGGGCTGCAGGAAGGGCTGTGGGGTTTAAAGTGGCCAGGGAGAAGCACAGATGGAGCAGCCTTGGCAGAGGGCTGGGGATGCTGGGATGATTCACTCCAGCAGCTGTTCCCAAGGGAGCACCGGGAGAGGCGGTGCCAGGGGGGGACAGCAGGGCCAGAGGGCTGTGCCCCCCTCTGGGAGGGGGTTTGGGCAGCTCAGCAGGGCCAGAGGGCTGTGCCCCCCTCTGGGAGGGGGTTTGGGCACCTCAGGGTGAGCCAGGGCCTGGCTGTCACTCTTCCCTCAGGGATGTTCCCACTGGATTGGCGGGTGCCACGGTTTGGGGAGAGACATCTGACACTGCTCTGCTCCATGTGCTTCCAGGGACTCCTGCATTTGTCACCCCTTGGGAAGAGTGTCCCTTAATGCCAGTGAATCCCCTTGATGTCCCTGGGGAGGTGACACCTCGCCTGGTGCCACGAGCAGAGCGGGGTGTCCGTCTGTCCGAGCAGCTGGAGCACCCCTGGCCACGCTCCCTGTGCCATGGCCAGCCCAGGCCCCTCCAAGGGGTGCCCACAGTGCTGTCCCACCACCTGCTCTCTGCTCCCTTTCCCATTTCACCAGAGCCCAATTCCCCAAGGCCAGCTGGAAAATTCCTGCCTTGATCTGCACCAACTGACTTGTCTGTTCTCGTTTGGGCTCTGAGAAATTCCCATCCATTTCCCCACAGGTCCTCCCCCCTCTTTTTTTTTTACATAAAGGGGCATTTTGGTCTAATACTGTGTTTTAAAGGCAAACTTACCCAGTTGGCCCACAGACAGAGAAATTTGGGGGGAGTTTTGCAGCACAGGAGGGACATTTGTGTGCTCATTGCCCAGCCTGAATTCCTGCACACAATTCCCAAGGCAGGAGCCAGCTCTGGGCTCTGCTTCCCTCCAGCCTTTGAGGGGCCACAGCAAAACAGGACAGGTTTGCTTGGAGCAGGAAGCAATTGGTGATATTTGCTTTCAGTCCAAGTTAAAGCCCCACACCTACAGCTTCCTGCTCCTGCACCACCCCCGAGCAAACATTATTTATAGCAGCAACCAGCAGTTATAGCTTTGCCCCTTCTTGACCTGGAAGTAATTGGTTAATTGAGTTAGACAACAAACTTGAGACAACTCACATGGTTTCCTTCCACCTTCTCCCAGGGAGCTGGAGAGTCAAACTCCTTCCATCCCAAGCTGGTTAAAAACATCAAACACCTCACAGAGAACAATGTTTACTTCCCCACCAGGAAACTGGGCCCTGCTGAACCTTCTTCAGAGCCAACAACAGCTCTGGGTAAGCTGCTGCACCTCGGGGGCTGCTGCCTTGCTGGACCTGGAGCTGGAGCTGGAGCTGGAGCTGGAGCTGGAGCAGCTGGGGGCTCTTTGGGGAGGTTCTCCTGAGCTGTGCAGAGGCTGGGAAACCATGGCAAGCCTTGCTGGTGGGAGCTGTGCTCCGAGCAGGGGCGGCTGAGCTCGCCAGGGAACTGAGAGTTTGGCCTTTGCAGGTTCAGTGACTGCTGGGCTTGTGGTTGTGGAGGTTCTCTGGGAGTGTGGGCCAAGGGCAGAGGGTCAGGAGGAGCTGTCTTGGGCTCTGGTGCAGGGCCTGGCACGTCCCTTGGGTGGTTGTGCTCTCAGAGGTGCTGAGGGTGGGCTGGGGGGGCCCTGTGTTTGTGCTGGGGGTGTGCAGGAGCCTCCCCAGTGCCCAGAGCCAGCAGTCAGGCTGTCCCCCTGTGTTTCAGGAGGCTTTTCCTGGGTGAAGACTGCAATGAGCTGGTTTTCTTGCCTGTTTTCAGTGTCCCTGTGTGGTGGCAACAGCCTTGGAGGACACAGTGTGGGACATGCCTTGGGTTTCTGGCTGCAAAGATGGTGGGTTTGACACCCATTTATGTGTCTCTGCCTCCCAGTCTCCCTCTGCACTCACGTCTCTACGTGACTCTGTGGTATTTATGAGTCTCCATGGATGTGTGACACTCTTTGGGAAGAGGAGCCTCTTCCCATGTACAGCAGAGGGGTTTAAGCTCGTGAAGGAAACCCACCTTGGGGGGCTCCTCTTTGGGGGGGAGGGAGACCCCCACTCACTGGTGTGAGTGAGGTTCCAAAACAACTTCATGGTCAAACTGAACCAAACCCCCAACAAATCTGTTCAGCACCTAAAACGTGACCAGATCTCTCAGCACAATTCCTCTACACGACTGGTTATCTCAGTCCAAGCAGAATTAACGTAGGCTGGAGAAACTCCTGGTGCTGTTGGCTCCAATCCATGGTCTGCGTGGAGTCCCAGTTGGAAAAGCTTCTGTGAGGGCTGGAGGAGCCGAGTGGGAGGTGCAGCTGAGAGAGCTGGGTGAGCTGGAGCTGTCCATGGGCAGGGGGATGTGGCTGCAGCCTGCCCAGGGTGGGGTGGGCGCTCCTGGCCGGGCACAGCTGGGCCAAGAGTGTCCCTCTGCGGGCGCAGGGCTGGCACCAGGAGCACAGAGGGCTCTTCCCAAGCAATTCTGCTTGGCAGCTTTCAAATGTGCTCTGGCTTCTGGGGGAGAAGGAATCCCGAGTGGATCCTGCCTGCTCCTGGCCTCCACTCCTTCCTGAGAACCCCCTCAGCTTCATCACAAGGAGCCAAACACCTTCTGCTCCCTCCCAAAGCTCTCCGTGGAGGAGGGAGCAGCGGAGTGCCAGCCGAGGTGTGTGTGTGTGTGTGAGGGGGGATGCAGCCAGCCCAGTGCTCCCTCTGCAGCAATGGCAGCCCCACTGCAGGAGCAGCTAAGAGGATTAGAGATTTTTGATCATATTTGCAGCTGCTGTAAGCGAGAGGAGAAATCCCAGTGGCCTGGGAAGTGAGTGTGAGGCCAGGAGGGCCCCGCAGCTCCCTGTGTGCTCAGACCCCGCTGCTCCACAGAGCCAGGAGGAGCTGTCCTTCCTGCAGCTGGAATTGTGGCACTTGGATCCCTTAGAGATCCCGTGGCAAACTCACTGTGGGCCAGCCTGGGTGCAGGCAGTGATGGCTCCAGAGTGTGGCTCCCACACACAAGGCTGACATCCCCAAATGGCACAGCCTGAACAAAGGGTGCTGCAGGAGCCCTGCCAGGGTCAGGCCCAGACGGGAGAGGGGAGATCCCTCCCTGGACATCCCTCGGGATCCCTTTGGCAGCTGTCTCGGCACTGCAGTGCCTCAGCAAGGAAAACCCACTGCACTGCACAGTTACATTTGGAGTCCAGTTCTCATGTGCTCAGAGCAGTTGGAGTCCAAAGGAAAACACCTGCCTGTCCCCTCCAAGCCCAGCCCTGCAGAGACACTGGGGATGCACTGCCAGCACTGCAGTAGGAAGCTGCTGCAAAAGCTCCCTGCTTTTCAGCTCTGATGAGCCCCTGGCCCCCAGGATGGGCTGAGGGGGAGCATGGGATCCACTAACCCCTTTTTCCAATCTTAAATAAAAACGTGGCCTTGTGAGTGAGGCAGAAGACATCACTCCTTGAGCCATGTGGAAGGGCTTGTCCTGCTCACAGAGGCTGCCTGAGGTTCCCTTTCTCCACAGATGGAGCCTCAGGTGATGCTCCTGCCTGGGACAGGTTCCTCCTGAGGCCAAAATCCCAGATCTGACCCAAGAGGGGAAAAGTTACCCATCTCACTCCCAGTTTGCCTGATGGTTTGAGCACAGTCTTAGTGAACAGGGGAAGGAGCACCAGAGGTAACAAATTCAACCCTTTCCAAACACAGTCCTGTGGTTGTCATCTGCCTAAAAGATAAACCAAGATCATAACCCTAAATTTGTCCTTTGAACATACCTGTGCCTGCTCTGAAGTAGTTTCCCTCTAATCCCCAGGGATTAATACTGGAGTGCACTGAAACATCTGAGGTGAAGGGGCACAGTGGAAATTCCTCGCGGGCTGGTAATAATAACTGAAAGCTGCTCTGTGAAGCAAACCTGAGGCTGACTTGGTTTTTAATGGACATCTGTCTGTAGGGGGAAAAAATGCCATGGCAACTGGCTTTCTTGTTGGCACGCCTGCCTCAGCACAGGGCTGGGGAGAGGATGGGTATTGGAGGGGCCGTGGGGCTGGGCTGGGAGACGTGGAGGTGCCGCTCGCCCAGGCTGGGAGGCAAAGGTTGTTTATGCTCTGTGAGCACCAGATCTTGAGGGATTTGAGAGCTAAAGCTTGGCATAACGATTGCTTTGTGTGCTGCTGCTGCTGCTGCTGCTTAGCAGGAGCCAGGCTGGGTTCCCCCCTCCCTCTTCTAAAAATGGGAAATCTAAAAGCGTAAAGGGCTCGGCTGGTGATTTCCTGGCACTTTGCTGGGCACAGTTGGTGTCTCCCAGCCTGCAGCTCTGTCCCAAACAATCTCTATGAACCCATGGCTTTGTCCTGCAGATCCTGGAGCTTTGCTGCCCCAGGAAGGAAATGCCCTTGCCCAGTGTCCGAGGCCTGTGGCAATTGAGAGGAAGGGTCACTAAAGGGTTGGTTAGGGGTGGAACAAGGCCTGGCACTGCTGTGCCTCCCTCCTGAGCTCTGGGGACTGGAGGCATGGGCATTAGGCATGGACACCAGCATTTCCCTTCATCTCCTGTTGGCTGCATGGCACACGTGGCTCAGCAGGGACATCCATCATCCATGCCCTGGCTGTGCTGGAGGGGGATGCTGGAGGAGTGAAAATTGGGAAGGAGCTGCAATAAAACCAGAAATGAGGATCAAAAGCTGTACCTGATGGGAGCTGGGCTGGTCTGCACCAATTCTGGCCCGGCCAGTGGCGTGTCATCAGTTAAGACTCAGGGCAGCCTGGCTGAGGAGCTACATCAGATCTCTCTGGGAAGTGCTTCGTGTGTCAGAGCACCTGATTTGTTCTCCTAATATCCTTCCAAGTGTTTGGAGATCCCTGTGCTCACAGCACTGTTCACAAAGCCTAATTCTCCAAGAGGTGGGTTAGGGATAATGGGACTGAAGAACAGAGAAGAGAACAGGGAAGAGAAAACACATGTGTAGGAATGCTCAGTTCTCTGATTTTCCTGCAAACAAATCCCTGTGCTGCTGTCCCTCTGCATGCAGGCGTGTTTTGTCTTGCTGGTGCTGTTGAGGATCACCCTGACATCTCAAGGAACAGAGCACAAGACCCAAGAGCAGGTTAGATCAAGGAAATGTTACATCACACAGCACTTCCTGCTCAGTAATGATTTTATCGGGCTCATTCATCTCCGTATGCAAATCCAGCCTGCACGAGCAGTCACAGACCTGAATGGGAATTGTAGGCTTGGAAAAGGGCAGCTCCAACCCTGGATCGTGGACAGCAAAGGCAAAACAGGACATGATTCTCCATCAGGAGTTGTTGCTTTTCTCTCTCGACCACGAAGCAGGTGATTGAATCCCTAAATATTTCCACAGCCAGACCATCATGTCCACTGTTGGCTGTTCTTTGTCACACCATCACTGGCCATGAAATATCAGCTGGAATGGTAGAGGAGAGCAAAAAAAAGGTGGGAGATTGATAGAGCCAAGCCACGAAATAATAAATACAGAACACTGGGAATGGTATGCAGGGAGAAGCAAAGGGAATGATGTGCTGTAGCAGCAGGACAATCCCATCACCCTGGAGCTGGGGGTAGCTCCCTGCAGATGTGCTCACCTCAGGAAGGTGAGGAGCACTGTCCATGCTGGTGCTCCCCAAGAATCCAGCTGCCACTGCAACCCAACCTGCAGGCTCTCTGCTGGTCACTCCTGCTGGAGCTGCTTTAAATGGTCACTTCTATATTTACTTCTTAGGTGCTTTTTTATGAAGATGCTCGACAGCAAAGGGAGGGCACAATGGAAGACAAACAGAGCTTAACAAAACAAAGAATACATTGAAGGAGAAAACAAGTCAAACTGCAACAGCACTTGAGTCATTACTGCAGAGTGAACACCAATCTATTCATCCCCTGCTTTCCCAGCACATCAGGGCACCCTAAAACGTACTTTAGTGTGTTCATATCATGTCTTAGAAACCATCTCTGCCCGTGGAACTTATTTCTGGGTTTTTTGACATCCTTGAATCTCAAGGGCTCCCTCTTTGCCAGCAGGACCCCACAGCAGGGCTGCCCCTTCAAACCACTGCAGGCGCTTTAATGGTTCTTAACCTTTAAACCTTTAGCCACACAAACAGTCACTAATTGCTGGGAGCTGTAAACATTCTTGGCTGGAAAAACACTGAAGTGATGTCCTCTAAAAAAACCCCCAACACGAAGTGACCTGGATGTGTTACCATCAATCTCTTACCACACTTCCCCGTGCTTTCTGCTGGTAACTTTCTTCTAAAATGAACAGTGATGAAACACACTGAGTGCAAGAAATCTTGGCTCTTCAGGTCCCACTCCTGCTGCATTTCTCCCAGTGTGGCACCACTCAGGGAGTGCTCCTTGCCCGAGGTCCACAGGGCCAGCCAAAAGCTGCAGAAGAATTTATAAGCAGCATCCTGAGGAGGCTGGCTCATAGAAGGGACCCACAAGGACCATCCAGTCCAACTCCTGGCCCTGCACAGACACCCCAACAATCCCTCCCATCCCTGTCCTGTTTCCAAACCCTCCTGGAGCTCTGGCAGCCCCGGGGCTGTGCCCACTGCCCTGGGGAGCCTGGTCAGTGCCCACCACACCTTTGTAGCCTCCTTTGGGCACTCTAACAGCTTTATAGCTTTCTTATATTGTATTGTTATTATTATCATTATCATTATATTTCATTATATTGCCTTTTATTAGTTAAGTGGTTTTTATGTTAGTGGATTTGAGATATATAAATACATATGAAGGTCTTTTTTTAGCTCCCCTCAGGTAAACCTACTTATCACATCACCTGTCTTGAATAAGACTTCTGTTTTCACAGGGCATGGTCCCAAACGTTGTTCCAGCAGCACAAGCTGCCTCTGGCTCTGCAGGTGCTGGTGTCTCCTCCAGAGACTCCTGGGCTGCAGAAATCCTGTGTCCTCTCTTGGGTTTGTGGCTGTGAAACAGCAAAGTGTCTCGTGGGTTCACTGAAAGGACTGGAAAATGCAGTTTCCTCGAGTCACTGGCTCTGCTCAGAGGATTTTCACTGGGACAATTCTTCACGCTGAGCCCGTTCTGGGCAGTATCTGTCATTTAGCTCATAACACCTTAACCACAACGCTCCTTGGGCCTGGGAGGTAAAACAAAACAATCCCTTCAACAGTCAGAATTGTAGGGCAAGCGCTAATTTAAGGAAGCTGTTCAATATTTGTTATCTTTCCCCCATTGTGTGCCACCCACAACTCTCCCAAGTGCATGGGGAAGCTGTTGCTTTAGGAGCAAGGTGTATAAATAATGCCTGCCTAAGAGCACTGATCCTTTTTATTCCACTGGAATCCTGTGGGATTTCCAGAGCATTTCTATGAATAGATTCAACTCGGAGCATTTTGAGTAACCATGGCTATAAATCAATTTAGCTCTTGGTTTTCAAGTTGCATCTGCTCTTGCTAACCCTATACGTGCATAGATTTATTTTTTAAATTAT
>VXBX01001010.1:18359-30542 GCA_013400415.1 Scytalopus superciliaris
ATATTCCCCCAACACAGAATAAGATTTTGTAGAAGTCATTTTCATTCTAAAATACATGCAGCATCTTTTGATGGTGCTCCTTTTCAGTATAAAATGCTCAGTGAATAGCAGATTAAGATTTGGTTTGGGTTGGGTTTTTTTGTTTTTATTTTGTTGTTGTTGCTGGGTTTTATGTGCAGGATGTCTGTTTCAATAGTTACTGTACAAAATGCTTTCAATGTAATATGCGGTTTTTTCACATTAAGTTTCTGGAGACTATTGGACAAATTAGGTTCTCTGAGACTTCCATAAATATCAGATGCAACAAAAATTAAAAAAAGATTTTTTTAGTAGCAAACTGTGATTATTTAATATTAAAAGATATCTGGGAGAATATATACTAATAAAATGTGCTAATAAACCACATTAAAATTTTAGGAATTTTCAGTCAAAATATGTTTTTAAAGAAAAACACTAAACCTGGCAGATCAATTTATGATATTACAATTTACTTACAATAATTTTAAAAAAGTAAAAAGTTCTTCCTGAAACTTTTGTGTTCTTGTGTGATGTATTAAACAGTTGACAACTACCTAGTCATTTACTCGCATGGAGTCTGCCATATCTTTTGGTTTCATGAGACTCAGGAAATGACTTGAAATTAAGGGATTGATAAAAAAAAAAGGGCTGACTTTTTTTGTTTATTTTCAAGGTCTTTACAATGCTTTGAAAATATATTTAACAGAATTTATTTATGCCCTGATTTTTTTTTCTCACTTATTTTCATAATAAGGTACTTTTGTATTCAAAGGCAAATACAATTTAGTGTGAAATTTTTGAATGATTGATAGGTAGCTGAAAGAAGGAAATACTTGACAGCTACTGAGTGAATTACCTGTAAATGGTGCTAGTCCAAGGGCTCTGTTACACCATTTGTCCCTTTGTTCCTTTTCAGACAAAGTCAGAGGAGTTAGCAAGGCTGATAAGGTTCGTTCAAATAATATCCATAGCCTGTTAGTTCACTCTTATGTATTAAATACACAAAATAAACATTGTTTTGGAGACAAGGAAACTCAATAAGAAAGGAAAAAGCCCAACAAAATGATACATATATTTATAAACAGACAACAAGTTGTGTAATGTATTACAGTTTCACAAACAATCACTACAAATTATTGGATATAAAATAATTTTTTTATTACCACTGTGAAAACACAAGTTTCTCACATCATTTCCCACACTACTATTGATTTTGCTCTCTTCTCCATGGCTTCCATCAGCGCTGCCTCCGTACAATACTAAACACCCACTGGACAGACTACGTGACTAATGTGTCTGTTCTGGAGCAGGCAGAGGTCACCAGCATTGAGGCCATGCTGCTGAGAACGCAGCTGCGCTGGGCAGGGCACGTCTCCAGGATGGAGGNGATTTTGCTCTACTTTTTCTATTGCATTTTTAGAGCATTTCATGTCAATTCTTAAGACTCCATTCTGCTGCTAAATGCTAAGCGAATGCACAAAGGAAAAATCTGAAAGTTTTAATAGTGGAGACCTATAAATATACTTTAATCTCTCTGCTTTCTCTAATACAGCTTGTTGAAGTCTGAAATATATTCTCATAGTCACAGGAACCACCAGAACTTTCCTAACCTTTTAACCCCTTCATTCATTTCATGCTATTAGCCTTTACCACTCTGTAGCAGCTTTCTATCATGTGGCACTTTGCTTCCTGCTGGTTCCCATAGCAATGGTCAGGTCATCTGTCAAATGACAGAGCAATCTACTGTAGTCATCTCTCAAAGCTGGTAAGTGGGTTCTTCTATTTTTCATTTGTCAATTTATCAAATACATTGCAACAAGCATGGTATTTCTGCCTCTTTTATTTTCTTGAGAGGTGAAGTAGAAAATTTAAGGACAAAGACCTAGGAATATTCTTTTCAGTTGTATTCACTTTCTTCCGCAATAAACTGAGCTTATTAAGGTATAGAGTTACTTTCATTTTAGGTAGGTTTAGACCTGGAATTATTTGTTTTAATAGAATGTGGTACAAATTTCTCTCAATACTTAGCAGTGAGACCAGAGTGTGCATCTTGTTATTTCTTCTGTTATCTGGCATGTGGCATTATTTCTAGTCTGCTACAGTCCTGTTGTTCACTTTCATGAACATTGGTATTTACAAAGCATGTCTGACTGGATATTGCTGAAAAAATACACAAAGATATTTGTACAAGGAACATGTCAGGACACTATTGGAAACCTTTCTTGAAACGAAACAGAATTACTGTTTAGCAAGAATCAGCACAACATCCAGGCTAACAGTGAGAACTACTACACACAGTTAAAAATTCAATGGAATAATTCTGGCTGGCGGAGTGGAGCTATCTAAAAAGTACCTAGGCCATGACTCAAAGGTAGTGGTCCTATTCTTGCAAGAAAATGGATTGCATGGTGTTGACAATGACAAAAAATTAAATTTCAGGATGTGAATTACCACTTTTTTTCCTACACAGAGATTAAATTCACAAAGAGCACTGAGCAGCAAGTTATCCTACACTGGACACAAGTGTAAAAATGATGCTGCTAAGACAACCTCAAATAATATCCTGCCATTAAAAAAAAAACAAAACTAAACTAAAACAAACCAAACCAAACCAAAACAAAAAAACAAAAAAACCCAAAAACAAAAACAACAAAAAAATCCAAACCATATTGCTGTTAACACGTTGGGTACTTGAAGAAGAATAAACTCAAAGTTTTGGTGCCGACATTCAAATAGGAGTCTACAGAGCAGAATACTAATCTGTTTATTCATTTGTTTAGTCTCAGGGAACAATTGTTTTTTGTCACCACTTCTCAGAGTGTACTGTCTTTATAAAACATGCTGTTTACTAGAAATGATTCCAGTGCGGTGGAAGACATTAGTGCACTCAGCTATATATATGGTACCTCTTGTTATGGGATTTGAAAAATGCCACTTGTTCAAAATTTAGAATTTATTCTAATGTAAAAACTTTTTATACATTATCTTCTTTGCCCCCCATAAAAATCTGATGTTCAATGAGATTTTTGATGAAATAACCTTAGTCATAACACTACATACTTAATTCACTTGTTTGCTTCTCATTTCTGAGTAATGACTTACTCAGCAAAGTGTTTAAAGAGAAAGAAATTAACTCAACTCGTATGCTGATAGTTGTTCCATATGCTGTCATTTCATACAGGTATTTAACACGCATATGAATTGCACCAAATAAAAGTCAAAGACAAAACGGAGATGTATGAATAAAAATCTCTTACTATAAACTTTATTTCGGCATTTAGAATCTTGAATTTTTGAACTGTAAGCATAAACAGCATGTTTTCATCTTATCTGGAAATGCAAAAATGTTCCATTTTTTAATCCAAAATTATATTCTTAATGCTCATTATTTTTTTTGTCATTTCTGCAAGCTTTGGTCAAAAGTGCAATCTTTTTCAGTTCTGATTTGTGTTGGATTTTTCAGTCATTTGATCTTCATCCTGCACTAATAATCTACTAATAATTTTTAAGGTAAGGTGAAGTGAATATTTATAGAAGTGAAACACATGTTACTAAAAATACAAAATTCTTTACCATTTTCATTTCAGCTTAATTTTTCCAATGAGTACTAATTAATTATGGACTATGCAAAAAACCATATTTTTCAGAAGAAAATAATACTTTACATGGATTTTTTTAAATGCCTAACTTTATCCTGTAGCCCTCAAATACACCTTTGCTGTGAACGTGCTTTCCATCCTGATTGAAAAAAATTAGTGTTGTATTTGACAGTGATGAGAAACATAGTTTCTAAAATATTAAAACATTGTCAGGCAGTAGAACTACATCACCAGAACAGATGACATAACTAGATTTTACTAAAGTGACTAGTTGTTTTCACATAAAAGCTTTTCTTTCCCAGCCTTGTCGTATCTGATGCTTTAGAGGCATGGACAGAGACATGACATAAGAGAATAAGGATGACTAGATACTGTGATAAAAAGGCTTATGGTAAGAGACTGAAATTGTCTCTATTTTCTAATCTCATACTAGTGAAGACTGAGAAAAAGTGTGATTACAGTACTCAGCTCAGAAGGTAAGTTGCCTTGAAACCAAGTAGAATCAATCACCTGTCCCTAATGATTGCATAGTGTGCAATAAAAGGCTATAGGCTGAAATTGCACCAGGTGAGGTTAGAGTGGGTGTACAAGCAAAATTTGATATTGTTAGGGTGAGTTAAGTACAGGAGCTTTCCCAACCTGCCAGGCACAGCTGTACAATCTCATCCCTGGAAATGATATGTGCAGGCTAGCAGCTCTCCAAAGCATTGTCATTGCTTTTTCCTGATGAAAGGTGAATGAAATAGGTGATATCCTTTGTTTTAGTCAGGAGAGCACATGAGAACTTGTAAGTTGCAAAGTTAGGGAGAGCACATTGCCACTGATTTTTGGAATGCTGTCATTTGTTATTTTTTCTTCTTGATGTTAAGAAGAGAGACTGAATTATATGTTAGTTTAATGTTGAACCTAAAGTATTCATTACCAGTGTGCCTCTAAGAAACCGACATTTAGTATAAGACAACCTCATGACTTGTCTATCTTTACTATTAGTAATGGATACTTTCATCATTTTTGTTCATATTCAGTGATATTGTGCAAGACTTTTTTTCAAAATTTTCTCTGGAAAACCGGCGACAGACACACACTCCTGGTTTAACAGCTGTGCTACCTGGCAGTGGTTGTAGTTGCATTATAGTTCAGTATTAACTTCATTCATAATTTATATACCATTTGCCATTGTAAATCAAGAGTGGGATCTCATTAGCAAAAAAAATCTTGCTCATTTTCTTCACAATCCTTATTTATGGTTAGTTATTTTTTTAAGCAACATAATGGTGACAATATTTAAATTGTTTGTAATTATAGTATCTTTAATAGGTGAAATGATAGTATCTATAATAGTGAAAATATAGCAGTAAGCGAACATTTCTGAGAACACAAAATATTATAAATTTATTTCTGTACATAGATATGGAGCATCCAGTTCTTTAGGAATAAGGTGGTGTTGTCTCATCCTAGGCTTGTGGCAGTCTGAGAGTTTTTACTTAATAAAACTACATTTAGGGGAAAAATTGGGCTTCACACAGAGAAGATTTTTAGAAACAGGAATTCTGCAACAGTGTCCCAAGAGTTCAGTATTATAAAGTCACATAAGTTCTTCAGTCTTTACTTTTGCCTGATCTCTTCTGACTATGGTATACAGAGGTAATGGAAGTAGAAGAGAGGAGGGTGTGCTTGTTTGTGAGGTTGTTTTGATCAAAGCATACAGAATTGTGTTTCATGTTCAAGTCCTGGCAGTGAACCTTTATAAAATATAAGTAAATAACATCAGATCATAGAATCATAGAATATTTAAGGTTGGAAGGGACTTTAAAGGTCATCTAGTTCCAACCCCCTTGCCATTGGCACACACATGCTCCACTAGAACCGGTGCCATTCAGCCTGGTCTTGAACACTTACAGGGATGGGAAATCCAAGACTTCTCTGGTTAACTTGTTCCAGTGCCTCACCACCCTCACAGTAAAGAATCTCTTCCTAATATCTAACCTAAAACTACTCTCTTTGACTTCAAAACTATTTCCCTTTGTCCTGTCACTAGATGACCTTGTAAAACATTTTACTTATCATTTCATCTTAGAATACTATCAAAAAAAAGGACTGATGGGTAATGTGAAGGCTGGAGGCAGCCTTGTCTGCAGTGACCATGAGATGGTGGAGTTTAGGATCCTGTGTGGAGATAGCAGGGCAATAAGTACACATACAACCTTGGACTTCAGGAGAGATGACTCTGGCTTCTGATTTACTTGGAGAAATCCCATGAGTTAGGGATCTAGAAGGTAGGGTGATTCAAGAGACCTGGTATTCAAGCATCACTTCCTCCAAGCTCAAGATTGGTGCATCCTTCTCAGTAACAAACCAGACAAAGGGAGCAGGAGATCTGAGTGCTTAGGCAAAAGCAGAATAAGGAAGTTTATGGAAAAGAAACAGGGTGTTTGGAAGGAACAAAAAATATTGCTGGAGTATGCCAGGAATGTGATGAGGAAGGCTAAGGTCCCTTTGGAATTAAATCTGGCAAAGGATGTCAAGAATAATAAGAAACAACTTTTTCAAATGCATTAGTAGCGAGACTAGAGAAAACAAGGGCTCACTGCTGAACTGGACAGATGTCCTGGTGACAAACGAAAGGTGGAATTACTGAATGGCTTCTTTGTTTCAGTCTTCATTGAGAGGGTGGGAGCAGACTCTTCAGTGGTGCCCAATGGCAGGACAATTGGCAAAGAGCACAAACTGAAACACAGAAATTCCATCTGAACATGAGATTCTTTACTTCGAGAGTGACAAAATCCTGGAGCAATCTGCCTGGAGAGGTTGTAGAGTCTTCTTATCTGAAGATACTCAAAACTCACCTGGACATGAACCTGTGCAACCTGCTCTTGGTGAACCCTCTTCAGTGGCCACTTCAAACTGCAGCCATTTTGTGATTCTTTGATCTTTCAGATGCATTTGGACAAATATTAGAATAGTGGTGCACACTACCTCTTCCAGTCAACTGTTTAATGGATGAATAACTCACTGAATGAAAGTCTGCTTTACAAACCTGTGGTCTTTAATGAAACTGTAAAGCCTGCAGAGCTGTTGTTAATTGTATACTGGTTTCAATGCAAATGTTTATTTAGGCTGCTGCACAAGGAAACTACTGTGCTGCTGCTGCTGTGTTAAACTGCAGCTTTCACTGCAGCTTACCTTACCAAGAGAGTCTATGAAACATTAAAGGACATAGATCCAAACACCTTGTACAACCTAAATGATAAAATGGAGCTTCAGTGGATATCATCTAAGGTTACAGATCCCACACAACGTTTTTCACATGCTGGATTTACCTGTTAGGAATAGAATGGACATGTTTCCATTTGGGATTTACATATAGTGTTAGGTTTACTGCATATCCTGGAGCCCATCAGGACATGTTCATCATAACTGCTGGTACTCCCACAGAGAAGGTGCTACACTTCCAGGAATCCCAGACAACACAGACAGTTCATTTCAGAAACAAAAAATTTACAGCCCTGAAAAGAACATGTGATGTACCATCTTAAGGGAAGAGTGAGTTAAAAAAATTAGATTCCCACTACAATACTAGTAAGCATGTCTCAGGCCTTATCATGCCCTCTGCAGCTCTTACTGGAAAGAATAAGATCAGCGAGCACTTGAAAATTTTGCCACCTTATACTCCTGGATGCTGTACTGCAACTTTTACTCAATTACTGCAAGCTTAATCCTTATCAGAAAACTAAAAATATTAGAAATAGTACTCAATTTTGTACTCAGTTTACAAAACTATTTTCCAGTTATACATTGTAAGCAGGGAAAACATGTTTTTGTCATTGAATTTAATCAAGCTAGTGTGAGTTTTTGTCATTTTAGGTCCCATGTTTTCTTTAATAAAGAAATGTCTAATACATTAAAAAAAGCCTAAAGAACTTGCCAGTTAAAACTTAAATTTGCAATCAATCTGTGATATACCCCTTTATTTTGGTTTAATTCTCTATTCTTCTATTTTATCCCTACTATCCTTTCTGAAAAAGGACAGTAAATTAGTCTGTTAGACTACTTAAATAATTGTCTGCTTCTTAAAACAGAATAGTTTTTAAATTTATATATTATTTGAAATTGTAATCCTTACCAAATCTTCCTAAAGTTGCAGATCCAATTACACAACAGTCTTTGATTTCCATTACCACTATTGACCTTATTATTCCCAATATTTCAATGATTTCTTTTCAGTACTATGTAACTTATTATTTGCAATTGGTGTTATGATTAGTTTGTAATTGGGAATTAACACCTATCAGACTTAAAAGGTAATTTCACAGTAGCCCTTTATGGTTATGAGCTTCTGTATGTTCACAGTTAGTTTGTGACTTGACTTTCTCTTCTGCATCCTCTTTGCTCTCTGTCTTATTCTTCTAGTATTCTGGTATTCTTCTAGTGCCATTAGCATTTTAGCCTCTACTGAAACTCATTTTTCGATTTTTCAAGTCCTTCTTTTTAATTCTTCATTTTCAGAATAAAATTCCACTCTATATAACCTCTTCCACTTTTGACTTGTTGATGAATGCAGTCATTACTTCATGCCTTACTTGAAAGCAGCAGCTAACACCGGGTTCATCTGAAATCTACCAGAGTACCCAATCAGTTTTTCCAAGTGAGCATGTTTTCTATGGTATTTTTTTAAATGTACAAATTTAGTACTCCTTAAAAGTGCACATTTTCTAGCAGAATTTGTTATGATCATGTACAACTTTGGGTTACCAAAAGACCTGCTGGTATTGAAGCCCTCTGTGATCTCTCATTTTCCACTAAAATTCATATTTTATATGCAGGCAAAATTTCTTCCATTCATGCAGAAGTTAGGTCAAAGTAAGCTTTTTTTTCTCCTTTAAAAAAGATGCAAAAATCCTGCTTCACTCTGCAGTGTTTTGCCAGGGAACTCTTCTCTTTTTGTCCATGTGCTTTGCCATGATGGTAGATTTTAAAATCTTCTTAGTTGTAGAAATGTAAGATCAACAGCAGGTTTACTTTAGACAACCAAGTAATGTAACTAAAAATAATTCTAATATCCATCACTTGCAGAATGGAGCTCCAAGGGAGAAAACACAGACTCATCCAATTCACAGCATGACTTGAGATCTGTTGAGTCCTTTATGCCGTGAGCCTGAAAATCATTAGCTGTTCTCTTCAGCCATTTTTTAACTCTAAATCCTCCTGCGGATTCCCCACAGTTCAAAACCCTGGTCCGTGCACCTTTTCATTAGTTTCTACCATTTTTTCTGGATGCAGCCCATATAACTCCTCCAATATCCACTCCCTTTCCATCTGATGTCTTGCTGGTGCTCCCTCTGCAGCATTTAGTATCACAACAATGTACGTGTGCACATCCCCCTTTTCATGATCCCATAAGCATATACAGAATCACACAGAATGGGTAGGTTTGGAAGGGATCACTGGAGGCCATCTAGTTCAACCTGCCTATTCAAGCAGGGTCCCCTAGAGCACGTTACTCAGGATTGTGTCTAGATAACTATTGAATATCTCCAGGGAAGGAAATTTCACAACCTGTCTTAGCAGCTTGTTCCAGTGCTCAGTTACCCTTGCACCAAAGTCCTTCCTCATGTTCATGTGGAATATCCTGTGTTCCCCCATTGTCTCACATTCTAGTAGGTCTTGAATTCTTCTTGGCAATGACTTGTTGAACCAAAAGGAAAAGAATCTTTAAGAAAGACAGCACAGCAGACACCAGTAGTTCTGCTGCTCCAGAAAGCAGAGGTTCAGAGTGAAAAATGAAAAGTACATTTAAACCATAATGTTGAAAGTGCACTGCAAATTGCTGTCATGGTTAAAATGCATTTCTTTAACTGGTAGGAAAGAAAGAAAAAGATACAGAAGATACAGAGGAACATTCACACTTAAAAAAATGGTAAAAGTTGTGTGAAGAATTGCAGAGGAGTGTCGGAGTTCCATAGAGGTTTAACATACTCTAGTTCATTATTCCACCCTAAAACAGGCAACTTGACCAGATCGCCACTGTTCTTTCCTCTCCATTACTTTCCAGTTTTTACCTCACCCTCTTTTTCCAACAGAGTGTTTTCATCACTTGTCTCCAACACCTCATGTATCACAAAGTTTACTTTCTTACACTGACAGGAGGCTACATCTTTATGCAGGTTGTTCATGGTCTAACCCCAGCCACCAGCCAAGTCCCACGTAGCTGCTCACTTACTGCCCCATTTACAGGATTGGGAAGAGAATCAGAAGGGTAAAAGCCAGAAATCTCATGAGATAAAGAGAGTTAAATAGGAAAAGCAAAAGCTGAGCATGCAAGGCAAGAATAACAAGGAATTAAATTCACTGCTTCCCATGAGTGGGCCTCTGTTCAGTCATCTTCAGGAGAGCAGAGCCCCATCACGCATAAGAGTTACTTGGAAAGACAAATGCCATCAAGTCCAAACAGCCTTACCCCCACTTTATATACTGAGCATGATGTCATGTGATATGGAATATCCCTTTGGTCGATTGAGATCACCTGTCTTGGCTGTGTCTCTGCCTAAATTCCCTCCCCAGTGTGACGGTACAGAAAGCAGAAAAGGCCTTGACTGTCTGTAAGCTCTGATCAGCAATAACAAAACTATCTCTGTATTATCAACCCGGTTTCCAGCACAAATCCAAACCATAGCCCCAGCATAGCACCAGCTGTTGTGNTGAGCATGCAAGGCAAGAATAACAAGGAATTAAATTCACTGCTTCCCATGAGTGGGCCTCTGTTCAGTCATCTTCAGGAGAGCAGAGCCCCATCACGCATAAGAGTTACTTGGAAAGACAAATGCCATCAAGTCCAAACAGCCTTACCCCCACTTTATATACTGAGCATGATGTCATGTGATATGGAATATCCCTTTGGTCGATTGAGATCACCTGTCTTGGCTGTGTCTCTGCCTAAATTCCCTCCCCAGTGTGACGGTACAGAAAGCAGAAAAGGCCTTGACTGTCTGTAAGCTCTGATCAGCAATAACAAAACTATCTCTGTATTATCAACCATGTGTTCAGCACAAATCCAAAACACAGTTCCATACTAGACACTGTGTAAGAAAATTTACCCTGGTCAAAATCAGCACATAGGCGGAGTTTTAAATTTTAAGTGTTAACTGTTCTGATGATCAGAAATGAATAATTTATATTTTTTGGTTTGGTTGATTTGTAGAGTTTTTTTTGTTGTTACTGGTGGGTTTGTGTTTTTTTCCCATTTAGAGTGTAGCACAGATGTATATGTATACAGGATTCTTTCCTTAAATAATTTGTCTTTCCATATAATAAATATTTTTACATTAAAATACACATTCGACTCTCTATTAGGATTTTGGTAAAGCTCAAAATTGCAGAGCATGGAGGGGTAGGGGGAATCATTCTTCATCCAACATCATCCAGCAGTAAATAGGTTTTCATGTATGCCTTGGAGTGGTGCATAGCTGGCTGGAAATAGTCAGGAAAAGGGAAAAAATACACTACTGACTTGGTCAGAAATTTTCTACATTACCATAAAAACATACATCTCTATCTCTAATTCTGTGTCCTATAGACTGATTCGCAGTAGAATTTAAATTATTACATAACTGAAGTTTTCAATATACCAGATATATATGTACACAAGTTACTACACACACACACACACACACACACACACACATTAATTATTTCCTTTTCTCAGAGACATTTTTATAGTCTGAATTTTAGCTTCTTTGACATTAACAGTGTAAATAAAACAATGTAAATAGCTGAACTAGCTATCATGTATGTGAATAAGGATACAAGCAATCATAAAAATACACATCTATTCAGTATTTTTTATATTGTTCAATCTTTTTTACTGACAATAGCAGAATTATGTCTTCTACCAATGCAAAAACCTCCCAAGACTGGAAAAAAATACATATAAAATCGTTCATAAAATTCAGTTCTGGAAAATGTTACTCAGAGATAGAAATCTTCTCCATGCAGTCCTGTGTTATTTGTACTTAAGAAGTATATGTCTTGAAGAATACATGAAGAAGGTGCTAGCATGAACAGTAGCAAAGACATCTGAATAAATTAAGCTAACAATTTCACCACAGAAAACGTTTGTGAAACTTGAAGTCACTGAAATTAACTGATTTCTCTTTATCCCTGAAAACTTTTTTGCGTCTGCCTAAATGTTTTCTTTCCTAGTGTTTGTTCCTTTTCTTGTGTATAGATGAAAGACTATAAACTCTTACAAACATTTTCATTTAACTGTGCAATTGAACTAACACAGTGTGTTGTTCTTCCTTTTTTCTCCGCCACTCCTCTTCTCCAGTGAGGTAACTTTACTAGGGTGTAACCTACACCACTATTTGCTTTGTCTAATTCTGTGTGGACTTGACAGTACGCACATGCTATATCACATTGTGTGTGTTGGAATTAATTTCCTCAAGGTATTGAATACTTTATCCCTATTCAACCAAGTACTTACCTATAATCCCACAGGTTTGCTGATCAACATGTAATGATCTATCCCGACATCTTAATGGTGAATTTCTTATTTAAAAAAAAAAAA
>VXBX01001011.1:0-33242 GCA_013400415.1 Scytalopus superciliaris
CCAGCCATGATGATGATGATATAGAATAATCAATTGTGTTTCCATCCATTTTCAATGAGCCTTGATCAAAATTAAAGTCACTGTCTAGAGCTGTCATAGATTTCATAAGCTACCTTTTTTCCATTGTGGAGACAAGTAAAAAGCCATCACACTGCTATAGTAGAGCAGCTCTCTTGGACCCTATTTTTGTTCCACACTTTATGACTATGACAGTTCAAATATATCTGCATAACTTTGGCTCTTTGGCCCTCCATTCCTCATCTATGCTTTCACCCTTCCAACATACTCTCCACTAGTTTCATGCCACAATCTGTTTCACAGTTTCTCGCTTTTTGCAGTCAAAAGCTGAAGTTGCTAATCTTGTCCTGTTCATTGCTCATACATCAGGCAGCAGAGCCAGGACAGTTGTTTCACCTTAAAATGCTATTATTACTGTTGTGAGGTTTTTCATTCCATCATATTTAGAGATACAGGACACCTGACGAAGTATTGGAGCTGGCCACACTAGAAGCACCTTAAGTGCTGAGACTTTGGGGAGACTGCTGAAATCCTCTAATTGTGCATTTAGATTCACATTGCATCTTTAACCTTTGTCTCTCTCATAGGTACAAGAAAAGAAAGAAGGACAAAATTCATTTATGCATTTCAATATGCAATTTTTCTTGTGAGACGTAACAATGAAAAAATGCAAAGGCACTTTAAGAAACTACAGTCTTATGTCTGCTCAATCAACATTAGCATAATGATTTCACATCTTGAGAGAACATGCAGTTATTTCCTCTCTTTTAACCAGTAAATCAGATGGAAATTAATCTATTTACAATCACTGTGCAAAATATTTCATAATTCTACAAACTTAATTACAAGTCTGTGTATCACAGCAAAGATAGATTCAGTTGATTGAGAAACCAACCATGACAGATGATCTTACACTGAGTAGTGAGTATATAAGTATGCAGAATTAGGCATAATTTGGTCAACAGTATCTTTATCAATAGTACCCATCAGAATACAGAGTTGAGATCCTGCCAGTATGTAACACACATCTGGGCACTTGATTTGGCTGTGTGTAGCAGTTGAAAAATACTTTCAGCAAAGTACCCTTCACACATACCTCTATTGTCCTTCAATTGCACAGTATAGCAATAAAGAACACCAGCAGAAGGACATTTAATCATATATAACATTTATATTATGCTGTATGATAAGACGAACTCTTCACAAGGATGCTAATGTCCCTGATATTAGTGGTACACAGAACAAAGAATATAGTGGAAAATGTCATTCACAGACAGGTGGAAATTGTCCCCTTGCAACTATTAGCTGAATATAAACTTTAAATATAAAGACCTTGCAGTGTTTTTTCATTCTCTTTGCTAAGAAGCCATTTTTGAGTAACTAACAAAGGCAAATTTTTCAAAACTCAGAGTATGTGAAGACCAAACCCACTAGCCCAACATTTTGGTGGTTATGCTCTACAGCAGAGTAACCCTGGAAGTGTCCAGGGCCAGGTTGAATGGGGCTTTGAGCAACCTGGTCTAGCAGAAGGGTCCCTGCCTGCTGCAGGAGGGGCTGGAACTGGGTGTTTAAGGTTCCTTCTGACCCAAACCATTCTATGATTCTATGAACTGCTATTGACACTTCAAGCACAAATGCAGGCAGATCTTTTTGCAACCAGTCTCCATCCACAAGAACACTTTTTTCTGGTAGCAGCAAAAGTCAGACAGGTATTGAGGCACCATTAAACTTTGCAAAGGATCAGCTTCAGATGCAAAAACAATTCTCTTTAAATAATCTCAGAGTAAAAAGCCAAAGCTCAAAGACTGAAGTCCCAAAGAGATTCCACTTCCATAACTTTCTCTTTTAATCTGATGACAACTGTAAGCAAGCCACATCACTTTTCTGTTTCACAGATGAGCAAAATCAGCCAATCCATCTGAAAATATCACAAGATTCCAAAAGTAGCTGGACAACTCTCACTGGTACTGAGAGAGGAAAAAGCCAAGTTTCTAAAAGGATTTGCCAGTGAATAAATGGAGATTTGTCTTTTAGTCTGATAAAATCAACAAGACTGACAACACCCCTACCAACATAAATATCACAACCCATTTTAGAGTGGAGATTGCAGGCATATTTAATATTCCTATAAAATACTATATGCTTTGACCCGTCTTTTTTTTAGAAAGGTGCATGATGACAAAATATGGTCCTTAACCTTGCTGGACACGTTGTAGCAATACATGAGGTCAGGATGTCACTGCCCAGTTTTGTTCAAATTCATTCCCATTCTAAAAGACTCTTAATGGGAATTTCACTGATATTACCAGGTTCAAAGGACACTTGCTATGTCATTGAACCAGATTGCTTTTACAAGAGACATATTACCAATTTTGTAATGGCCTGCTGCATTGTATGAGGTCTAAACGGCAGATGGTCTTACAATTATATTGCTGTTATGTTCCCAAACTCACAGAACCAGCTTTGTTTTAGCCATACTTTACTCATAATAGCTATCTTGGACTAGTTTTGCCCTACTATTCAAATTTAATTCTCCTTATTCTTCCAGTGCCAGTGTGAGAGTCTGGGCATAGCTGTCAGTGAGCTGCCTTCATGACACCTCTTTGCACCTGCACACAGGACAGCACAAAGCTGGTTCCACATGGTGCATGCAAAGACTAAATTTTGTCTTGCTGAATTTCACATGCATTTTGAAAGACTGTTCTCATTACAATGTATTTCCTAGTTTAGGAAACAAAAATGTTTGATTGTCAGGTCCTAAGTGTTTTAGAATTTTCTGTGATCTAAATGTTGTTCCAGCAACAATTCGTCAAAGACAGATTATCACTTGGAATGATTTCGTGTATCAGAAAACAACTAAGGGTAAAAGGCAAAATATCTTTTAAGTTAATTATTTATACCTGAAGCCAAACAAAGACACTAAGAATGTATTATTTTTAAGAGAAGTAAAAACGCTTGTGTGTTTAAGACAAAGAAAGGCATATCAGGGATCCTGCCTTCTCATTTGGTTTCTCAGTGACTCTTTCAGATGCAATTTTAGTCAGGTTGCTTCTGCACTGTGCTGGTAAACTTGCTTTCTGAAGGGGCATTGGCAACCCACAGCAGCTCTCCTGTTCTGTGTGAAGGGTGATGACAGCTAAATGTTGGTATCTGTGAAGACTGGCAAGAGCTACTAAACCCTAACCAGCAGGCAGTGTTGACTGACTTCCACATTCCACCACTCCCTAGGGACTGCAAAGTATATGAAGTGTCTTGAGGAGCTGAATCTTTTCATTCAAGGTTCTCAAGCCTACATCATCTTCTGCAGGTAGTTTTGCTCCAAGATCAAGACAAAAGTCATCATTTGTGGATATAATGTTAAATAGCCATTAAATAAAATGCACAGTGGAGCTAGCACAGGAATTCCTGCTTTTAACAGTCAGGTTCCCTAACTATGGCCAGAGAACCTGATTTCTTCTGGAAACACAGAAACAGTCTGACAGTTTTATGAGGATCACCAAGAACTTTGGATGCAGGTGCTGGCTTTACAGACTATGTTGTGACTCTTCAAGGAGACTGGAGGGCAAAAAAAACCAATAAAAGCAAGGTCCATCAGGTACTTGAAAGTTTATTATTCCAAAAATGGGACTAGTGACCTATACTATTTGTTTATGTGTTGATGTGTCAGTGCTAACTGTACTATTTTCTTCCTCATACCACTTACAGATGCACTGTGTTATGCAATGCATTGCCTCTTTTCATATATTGCTCCATAGAAACTGAATCATTAGATAATCATATGTGCAGACATGCAGAACCACTCTTGAAAGGATTTTGGCTCTTTGATTTCTTCAAATGTTTCCTTCAAATTAAAATTACAATTTTTCTGCTCCACCCATCCCATGCTTGAAATGGTGTTATATATAATGCTTCACACAGGGACTGAGGCATTAGCTGGTACTCACAGGCTCCTAAAATTGTTTCTGAGATACACTGACAGTAAAGTGGAGCTTCCTTGTCTCCATTTCATTATATATATGCACTTTTATATGCACTTTTATATGCAAGAGCAGTCCTGCCGAATCCAGGCTCAGAGAAGGAAGGGAAGGAGGTGCTCCAAGCACCAGAGCAGAGATTCTCCTGCAGTCCATGGAGGAGACCATAGTGGAGAAGATATTTGCGCTGCAGCCTGTGGAGGACACCATGAGTTCTTCAGCTTCTCTCACTTTCCCCTAGCTTACAGCCACACATGGATAACTATAAGCCTAGCAAACTTTTGCTTCCACATGCCAGCATACATTTTGATTATATTATTTTCTGATTATATTATTCAATTCTTCCACATTCTGTCTTCTTTTTGCTGCTGGAAAAGATAAGAAATACAGGTATATTATATTCTCATGGGCATTCTTACAGGTACAAATGCCTATATAATTTCTGTATTCATAAATTAATAATAACTTTTTAAGTATTCAGACACACTTCAGACTGCTCAGCTTTCTAGCACTAATGGTATGTCACACTTCAGCACCAAAAATTTATCTAAAAAAAAAAATCTCAATTTTAACTAACTATCATTTAAGCACCAATTTTAGAATTTACAACAAATTTCTAGTTCTCAGATGAAACAATATGTAGGAATCTCTGCAAAATCAAGACCTTTTTCACGGAACTTCTATCAGCTTTATCAATACAACCTTGCAGTTACTTACACATCATCAAAAGGATGTGGTTACTCAGAGCAAAGTTTGCAGAATATTCAGGTTTGTGACATATTGCAAAGTGGTTTTCATCCTAACTCAGGATGAGGGCAAATTTCTGAAATTTCAGTGTCTCCTATAGGGCAGGATGTCAGTGCTTTGACCATAGTAGTGACTTGACATTTCTCAGAAACTACAGCTCCACCATTGTATTGTGGCATGCATTGAGACTAATGGGCATAAGCATTTAAAAAGTATTCAGGAAATGCTATTGCTCCTGTAAGACATATTTAGACTGTTTCTGATAAAAACTAAGTATTTCTATAAACGGTCATGTGACACTGCATATTAGAGGTTAGAAAGAATGACAGTACATGGGATCTTCTCTCTGAGAATAGTAATAACAGATTAGTAAGTAACAAAATCACAGAATAAGCTCTATGATAATTTTTTTTAGGGAGGTCCATCATTGTGGTGCTGTGATTCACATTCATGCGGTGACCCATTCCGTTGTGCTGAGTCAATAATACATTTCAGCATGGGGGCATAAATGTGAATTCTGTCAAAATCAAGCATAAGCTTAAAAAATATAGGATCCTAAAATGTTTGAATTCAGGAAAAAAACTCATGTTGCTAGGACATCAACAGAAATGGCTATGAATTCTGCTTCTGGGTAATGTCCCTGGAGCTGAAAGGTTAAGTTCCCTGTTTCATGAAATAGTGCAGAGGAGGGAGGTCTGTCCTAAGAGAGACATTCAGGAAATTTGTGTAGATAGAGACTGATAGCGCTTACCTGCTACCTTTCCACTAAAGCCTTCCAAGTATAGGGATCTATGCGACTGGGGAGCTGGGAGGCAGTGTACCAAAGGCATTAATTACAAACTGATTATGCATGGCACCAGTTTCATGCTTTCTCATGGAAAGACTTGGACACATATCTGCAGAGCTCAGTTCCTGCATCCACACTTTTCTGGCAACAGCTACCATCATGCTACATTACAGTGGGAGCTCTTCTCTCTGGTTCTCCCTTTCTGTTTATTAGTTTAAAGATGAGTATAGAAGCACTTGAATCTGACCTAAAAAGGTTGGATTAATGACAGTGAATATCAGAAGAATGGGTTGAGGATTTGCATGCATCATAGTGGAGCCACTGCATATATTTCCATAACAGTAAGTGATGAATAATAAAAAGCACAAGTTTTATGTTTTTATCATGTCATCATCTCTGATTTAATATTCTTTTTGGTGCATTATTTTCTTTCTTGTTCACAGTGCTCCTTCCTTCATTATTTAGTTCAAATGATAAGCCTTTCTCTACCTTTGGGAGTTTTATTTATATGTTTTCCCCTTCCTGATGCAAAATAGATATATGCATTAAGAAGACATCCCAGAGGTGATTAGAGTCATTCATATGTAAAGCAAGAGTACTATCTGGGGACGACTAGTAAGCTCATATCACTGCTCAAAAAGTTTTGTTTTCATCTTTTTTTCCACCACTGTGCCTCCCAAAAGAAAACTTACACATCCCAAAACAGATGACAAAAAAAAATAAAATTTATAGTTCTGTACAGTCAAGGTCTTGAAAAGTTCTTCTCTTTAGGGAATGATGGTAATTTGTATTCTAGCGTTTACCAGGCAAATGGTCAATCCTTGGGACAACCTGGTACTGTAGTTGCTGAGTGCTAGCAGAAGTGCTAAGAAGTCTGATCCTTTCATTCTGAACACAAAGATATTGTTTATCTTTTATTTCAAAGCAAACAAAACCAAGATTTATACTGGATATTATCATCTCTGTTTTACAAATGAAGATCAGCATAAGAAAGCTTCAGAATAGGACACAGTTGTCTACCTCTCTTTTAGACACAATTTTATGTTCTTCTGTTAACCACTGCATGCAAAATGAAAATTGAAGGGGACCTGAACTGCACTTGGCTATCACCTAACCAGAAAGGCATCCAAATTCCCTTCAGCAAGATATTTTATCTTTTCATTTTGTGGAGCCCAAGACATTTTTCAGTGAATATCATAAATATGACTGTGTGATGTCGTCACTGTCAACTTGCTTTATTTTAAGACTCTGAGAATAATGCAGGAATTCCCCAGGGTCCTTTGGGTGCTTAATTCTCTAGCAGAAAAATCCTCTGTTGCCTGACTGTCTCTGACTAGGAACGCCTAAGTGACATTAATATTAAATTATTTAATACCCAACCTTTACACGTGCTTATCTCTTAGCATAATTCAAAGACTTGGTGCTCCTCCATTAGCTCCACCTATGGAGCTTTTTCCAATGTTTTCTTTTGTATTTACCTACTGGAGCAGATCTGAGTAGATCAAACAAAACATTCAAATGTTTTGAGTTAGACCAAAACTGTTTAAACACAGCTTTACTGAAAGACTTTCAGTGTCCTTCAGAAGCCACCTTAGTCTTTGCAAACTTATTCTCTTATTTTGTTCTAAATACATTTAGATATCAATGTTATGAACTGATGAAAAAGCTGTATTTGCCAAATGTGACTGTTTTATTTTAAATTAATTTCAAGCCTGTAGTTTTGACAGCCTTCAACAAAGGCTTAAACAATTATGACAATTGCCAGTTATAACAACAACTGGAACTGGAGACTAAAGAAAGAAAAAACTAATACACCTTTTTATAAGGGACAGTTAAATGATTTGCACATCAAGAGTTCATTTGATAAATAGTTTTACCTTCCCAAAAGCAGTTTGCTTGGTCGTTCCAAGAGGAATAATTTAGATTTCTTACGTTAAAAAAAAAAAAAAACAAAACACCAACCAAACAAAATTTTTCCATCATCTAAAAAGATGAATAACAAGAGTTAAAGATTAAATCCCTTACTGAGGCATTCTGTTTGATTTATTTGACCTGCTTTATATTTATTTAAAAACAAAGCACCCTAAAATGTTGTCAACTAGGGATGACCTGAATTCCTTGTTCCTTCCCCTGCTATTTTTTCAACTCAGCTGAACTCAGAAAATAAAACACAATTAGTTGCAGAGATAAGTTGCAATCCTCAAAAAACAAAAAGCCACAGTTCAGACTAAAAGACAGGCAGCAGCCTACTTGTATTACCCATTAGATCAGAGGCAAGAGCCCCACTCCACATATGAATGGGGGACAGACTCTTTCTCCAACTCCTTCTGACTGTTTTGATCATGAGCTTGGCCAGGTACGCCTCCCATCTCAGGAATTCAATTGCCTTAGTACACCCTTAGTAAATTCACAGATGATGCCGAGTTGGGCAGGAGTGTTGGTCTCCTGGAGGGCATGAAGGGTCTGCAGAGGGACCTGGACAGGCTGAATTGATGGGCTGCCACCAATTGTAAGAGGTTCAATAAGGCAAGTCCTGCTCTTGGTCACAACAACCTCATGCAGCGCTACAGGCTGGAGGCAGAGTGGCTGGAAAGCAGCTCCATGGAAAAGAATCTGGGAGTGCTGGTTGACTGTGGCTGAACATGAGCCAGCAGTGTGCCCAGGTGGTCAAGAAGGTCAGTGGCATCCTGGCCTGTATCAAAAACAGTGTGGCCAGCAGGGCCAGGGAAGTGATTGTCTTTACTCAGCACCTCAGATCCTGTGTGCTGTTCTGTGCCACTCACAATAAGACAGACATTAAGGTGCTGGACCAAGTTCAGAGAGGGGAAAAAAAGCTGGTGAAAGGTCTGGAGCACAAGTCCTGTGAGAAGTGACTGAGGGAGCTGGAGTTGTTTAGACTGGAGTAAAGGAGGCTCAGGAGTGGCCTTATAACTCTCTACAACTACCTAAAAGGGGAGTGTAGCCAGGTGGAGTTCAGGTAACCAGAAACAGGACAAGAGGAAATGGAATCAAAATGCACTNGTCTTTACTCAGCACCTCAGATCCTGTGTGCTGTTCTGTGCCACTCACAATAAGACAGACATTAAGGTGCTGGACCAAGTTCAGAGAGGGGAAAAAAAGCTGGTGAAAGGTCTGGAGCACAAGTCCTGTGAGAAGTGACTGAGGGAGCTGGAGTTGTTTAGACTGGAGTAAAGGAGGCTCAGGAGTGGCCTTATAACTCTCTACAACTACCTAAAAGGGGAGTGTAGCCAGGTGGAGTTCAGGTAACCAGAAACAGGACAAGAGGAAATGGAATCAAAATGCACTAGGGGAGGTTCAGGTTGGACATCAGGAAAAAGTTCTTCACTGAAAGGATGGTTAAATACTGGATCTGGCTGCCCGGGGAGGTGGTGGGGTCACCATGCCTGGAAGCATTCAAGAAACGACTGGATGTGACACTTAGTTTAGTTGGCATGGTGGTGTTTGGTCACAGGGTGAACTCAGTGGTACTTGAGGTCTTTTCCAACCTTAATTGTTCTATCATTCTATAATTCTAAGAATAAGTAAGAGCCTGACTTTTCTTTTCAGCATGATTAGCAGGCAAAAAAAAGTGAAATCTGGTGACAAATCACCATAAGACACCTGTAGTACTTTGCACTCCAATTTTTTCCTTAGCCTACAGGAAAATATAAGCAGAAAATGGAGAATAACATGCCATAAATTAACTTTTTCCCCTGAAAAAAGTGCAAAACTCTTACTGAGATTGGAATTTCAGCCCAGATGTCTTGGCCAGGGAACATACGCCAATAGTGTGAAGTGCATTGTATATGATTTGACATCTTGACACTTAGTAGACTTAAAAAATTTTATTAGAAGAGACATAGATACTGTAAAGATGAGCCTTACTAATATTACTACACCTAATTTCTGTTAACTGTTTTCCTGGACTATGTGGCAGTGTGGAAGGCAGCTCAGGCTCAATGCAAAACATCCAATTCATCAGTATTGCATCCTCACTAACACACATTGCCCAGACCTGGTCATTTCTGAAAGCCACTTTACCCAGTCCAGTATCTGGTTTAAAAAAACCTGCTATCAGGAACTGTAACCTATGATAGGAGGCAGGAGAACTCAGAAAACTCCTGCAATAGAGCAAATATCTATCTCCACCTCCTAAGGCTTCCCTGTCCTCTGGTGGGATGAGGCTGAACCAGACTGGTCAACTGGGGTAGACAGCAATGAGGAATTTATCCAAAGCAAAGACAGTGATGTGGGACTCCCAAGGAACAAAACCACTTGCAGTGTGACACCCATCCCTATGCTGCATACCCTGTCTGCATGACATGCCTTCTCGAAGTGATAGTAGATCTGAAATGGTACACCTGCCTTAGACCAGTTCAGGAGTGTCCTTCTCATAGCAAATGTATTAATAACCCCCTCATTTTGGCTTGCATCACAGAGACAGTTTGGAGCTGAAAGTCTAAATTTAAGCTGAAATGAATTTGAATTTAATTCTTTCTGGATGAAACTAAACAAGAAGGTATACTCTAGAAAAGTACCTGAATCAGATTAATTATTATTCAGCTCTCACAAACATAATTTCAGTGCTCACAACCAGATAAGAATTAGTCCAAAGTAAAAATTCTTGAAATGCATTCAATGTGGACATCAGATGGCATTTCACCATGCAGACCTTGCTCCCTCTGGATCATAGTACTGGCTAATGCAGACATGTTAGCTACAGCACATCAGGAAAAACAGAAAGCCTTGGGGTCCCCCAGGTGCTTCACATACGTGTCTGAGCCATCTTGCAATTGGATTTCAAAGCACTAAATATTCATTACAATGAATTCAATCAATCTTTATGTTATTGAGAAGTGCAATTGCAAAGTATTCTACAGGCAATTTCAGCAAATAGAAACTTGCTCTTAATCTTTTCATAGCAGTCTCCCATTTGAGCTGTTATCATGAAGTATGTTTTCTGTCATGAAATACTGATGACAGCATAGCACAGATGGGATGGGCCATATAAAATTATTTAGGAAATTGATCCTATTACCAAATTGTTGCCATGTTAAAAATTAAGAGAAAGGGTGCAACAAGATTATCTTACAAAAAGGATGCAGAAGAAGATGGATTACTCCTAATGAGATTTATTTACTTTTTTTCTCTTAAAGTTGAGACTTAAAACACAATGAAAAATTAAGATAAAAAATTTTAATTACAGAGATTTCTTTTTCATAGGGTTCTGTAGAACTTCAGGAGACACCAAAGAGAGGTATCTATGGATTTTTCTGACAACACTCCATCAAATTGCAGTTGCAAGCATACAGTCATCTATCTACTGATCGAATTAATAATTATTCTGCTCTCAGAAACATAATTTTTGCAGGAATTCCTAACAANAAGGAGGCTCAGGAGTGGCCTTATAACTCTCTACAACTACCTAAAAGGGGAGTGTAGCCAGGTGGAGTTCAGGTAACCAGAAACAGGACAAGAGGAAATGGAATCAAAATGCACTAGGGGAGGTTCAGGTTGGACATCAGGAAAAAGTTCTTCACTGAAAGGATGGTTAAATACTGGATCTGGCTGCCCGGGGAGGTGGTGGGGTCACCATGCCTGGAAGCATTCAAGAAACGACTGGATGTGACACTTAGTTTAGTTGGCATGGTGGTGTTTGGTCACAGGGTGAACTCAGTGGTACTTGAGGTCTTTTCCAACCTTAATTGTTCTATCATTCTATAATTCTAAGAATAAGTAAGAGCCTGACTTTTCTTTTCAGCATGATTAGCAGGCAAAAAAAAGTGAAATCTGGTGACAAATCACCATAAGACACCTGTAGTACTTTGCACTCCAATTTTTTCCTTAGCCTACAGGAAAATATAAGCAGAAAATGGAGAATAACATGCCATAAATTAACTTTTTCCCCTGAAAAAAGTGCAAAACTCTTACTGAGATTGGAATTTCAGCCCATATGTCTTGGCCAGGGAACATACGCCAATAGTGTGAAGTGCATTGTATATGATTTGACATCTTGACACTTAGTAGACTTAAAAAATTTTATTAGAAGAGACATAGATACTGTAAAGATGAGCCTTACTAATATTACTACACCTAATTTCTGTTAACTGTTTTCCTGGACTATGTGGCAGTGTGGAAGGCAGCTCAGGCTCAATGCAAAACATCCAATTCATCAGTATTGCATCCTCACTAACACACATTGCCCAGACCTGGTCATTTCTGAAAGCCACTTTACCCAGTCCAGTATCTGGTTTAAAAAAACCTGCTATCAGGAACTGTAACCTATGATAGGAGGCAGGAGAACTCAGAAAACTCCTGCAATAGAGCAAATATCTATCTCCACCTCCTAAGGCTTCCCTGTCCTCTGGTGGGATGAGGCTGAACCAGACTGGTCAACTGGGGTAGACAGCAATGAGGAATTTATCCAAAGCAAAGACAGTGATGTGGGACTCCCAAGGAACAAAACCACTTGCAGTGTGACACCCATCCCTATGCTGCATACCCTGTCTGCATGACATGCCTTCTCGAAGTGATAGTAGATCTGAAATGGTACACCTGCCTTAGACCAGTTCAGGAGTGTCCTTCTCATAGCAAATGTATTAATAACCCCCTCATTTTGGCTTGCATCACAGAGACAGTTTGGAGCTGAAAGTCTAAATTTAAGCTGAAATGAATTTGAATTTAATTCTTTCTGGATGAAACTAAACAAGAAGGTATACTCTAGAAAAGTACCTGAATCAGATTAATTATTATTCAGCTCTCACAAACATAATTTCAGTGCTCACAACCAGATAAGAATTAGTCCAAAGTAAAAATTCTTGAAATGCATTCAATGTGGACATCAGATGGCATTTCACCATGCAGACCTTGCTCCCTCTGGATCATAGTACTGGCTAATGCAGACATGTTAGCTACAGCACATCAGGAAAAACAGAAAGCCTTGGGGTCCCCCAGGTGCTTCACATAAGTGTCTGAGCCATCTTGCAATTGGATTTCAAAGCACTAAATATTCATTACAATGAATTCAATCAATCTTTATGTTATTGAGAAGTGCAATTGCAAAGTATTCTACAGGCAATTTCAGCAAATAGAAACTTGCTCTTAATCTTTTCATAGCAGTCTCCCATTTGAGCTGTTATCATGAAGTATGTTTTCTGTCATGAAATACTGATGACAGCATAGCACAGATGGGATGGGCCATATAAAATTATTTAGGAAATTGATCCTATTACCAAATTGTTGCCATGTTAAAAATTAAGAGAAAGGGTGCAACAAGATTATCTTACAAAAAGGATGCAGAAGAAGATGGATTACTCCTAATGAGATTTATTTACTTTTTTTCTCTTAAAGTTGAGACTTAAAACACAATGAAAAATTAAGATAAAAAATTTTAATTACAGAGATTTCTTTTTCATAGGGTTCTGTAGAACTTCAGGAGACACCAAAGAGAGGTATCTATGGATTTTTCTGACAACACTCCATCAAATTGCAGTTGCAAGCATACAGTCATCTATCTACTGATCGAATTAATAATTATTCTGCTCTCAGAAACATAATTTTTGCAGGAATTCCTAACAATGTCCTTTTGCTTTCTAAAGTCAGTCATGGAGGATTCTAGTTTAGGCTACAGCTGGCAACATAATTAGTTGATTAAGCAGAGTAATTCTGGAGTGTTCACTGATCTGATGCATGTGATCTAAATACTGAAACATTTTATCCCTCTAAATGAGAATGCTTTTCAAGTACATGCCTAAATCAAAAAACACGTGGTCTCACTGTGGCAGTGTTCCAGGGTTGCACCAGTGCTTACAAAATGCATCTTGTACCCAGCATTGGCATGAAATTGGAGTTCGTATGACGATTCAGTACAAGTTCTTCTAAAACAGAAGACAGTCTGCAGAAAAGGCATAAATATGCCTTACAGGACAAAAAGATAATAGCCTATCACATCATATTTTAACCAAGGGTCACTACCCTCAGTGGGAACAAATAATCCATTAAAAGTGTTACTGGAATTGTCAGAAAAAAAGAATTGTCTCTTCTTTCACTTCACAGGCACCTTCCTCCTATGAAATCAAATGCTACTGAATCACCTGAACTTTGCAAATAAATTCTATAGGCTCATTTTTGTTTTAATTGATACAATAATTTCAATTTTTACAGTAAAACTAAAGCAGCTGTGTATTTCCCTCTCCCTCCTTGAACTGGTTCCCTGGAAGTACTGAGATAGACTTTTCTACAAAATCCAATCCTGTATGATAGATTTGTTGGAAAATTTCATACTGGTTACGATGAAGAAGACTATTTTTGGTATCTGTCGTCTCTTTCTCATCAGGAGTAGTGAATAAATAAACTGAATATCATCTCTCAGCCTACCAGTAGTAACAAGAGTTTTTGATTTTAATATATGAAATTAAACTTTCTAAAGCTAAAAATGTTCACTCCAGGTAAAGCCTTTGCTTTGTTATTAACAGTTATGTAGAGATGCATTCAAGATTTTCTGGTAATCCATAATTCCTACTTACTGATATGTGAAAATTACCCCATATTTTTCCTCTGGGTTGTTCGTTTCCTTCTACTGTTTATGTAAAAAAACTGCACACTTATTTATCAGTCCACATGTTAAATAGCCATTGTTCAATCACCAGTCCCTAATTAATACTCACAACATTTCTGTGAGGTTTTGTTTATTTCATCTTATCATCAGAAATTAATCCAAGACAGAAAAAAGACATTGATTTCAACAGATTCATTAGTAAAGCTACAATTGTAAGCTGCATCTTCCTGACACAGCTATATATATATCTCTCCAGATGCCCAAGAGAGGGCTAATATTGCCTCCCTTCAAATATCTCATGAAAACTCAAGGATGACCTACAGTTCAGAAGTTTTCCATGTTGTTTGGGAAAAAGTAGGCATTTTTCCTTCTGTTTTCCTATCTGGCTATGGAAGATTAACTGCACTCATTTCTCTACACAAGTATACATGAAGGCTAACTCCTCAAGTCCTTCTACAGAGACATTTTTTACTGAACTGCATGGATAATGGTCTTCAGTAGAACAATTAATAAGGACCTGAATCAGGAAGGGAAATTAATTTTATGTCAGCAAGAAGCTTGCTGACCTCTTACTTTCTGGCAGCACCACATGTTCACATTTTGCAAAATGATTCAACAACTTTCTGGAAGAACAAGAACAAGAACAGCCCATCCCCTACAAAAGGAAAGGAAGCAGGCAGAAAAAGCTGTATTGTTCTGATACTATGAAAATCAGGACCCCGTTGCAATATTAGGAGAAAACCTGAACACAGATGGAAGCTGAACCTGTAAAAAGATTAGCCATCTGAAATTATAATACTATCAACATCAAATCGGGGCGGGGGGGCGTACCTTTTGGTATGGCAGGGCAGGGGGAAAGAAAATAGAAAATAAGAAGTATTGGTCACCCCTTGAAAATGTTTCAAAAAAAAAGCTTGAAAGTAACCTTGAAAGCCGGTTGCAAGGACTACACGATTAAAAAGTTGCCAAAGTACTTGTAAAATAATGAAAAATACTAAGAACAAGAAAAAATACATAAAAGATTTAATAAACTGAAAAATGCAGCTGAAACCAAGCTAAAAACAGCCAGCTCACATGATGAGCTAAAAACTATCTGACAAGGATTTGATGGCCATGCTGTACTCAGGACTCAGCTTTTACTCAATCCCTGCCATACCAAAAGGGGTTTATTTTGCATTTATGGATTTATGGCTATTAAAACCCATGTAATTGTATATTTACATTGCACTTTGTTACTTACAGCAAGAGATCCTTTGCCACAATGGTCTTAGAGGTGAGAGGAGACATCCTTGTGTGTGTATGAGGGCCTAGGAAGCATTTGCACTGAAAATGCTGTTATGTTTACAGCAGAGAGGAACACTTGATATGGCTGAAGGGTTTGGGGCAGGGGGTCTGGGGAGAAAAGGAGCAAAAGAAGTCATTCCTGAAAGACCTTGGAAGGAAGGCAAAATCCTGAAAATGCCACAATGACTTGAAGAATAACAGAGTTAATTTACTGACTGTTTAGTAATTGTCAGGCTTCAGTGAAAGCCACAGAAAACCTTTAAAATCTCTACAAAATGAGCCTTTTTTAAAGAGATTGTCATGGCTGAAAAGAAAAATAATAGACTAATGGGACTAATTCTAAACCCAGCAGGTCTGGAGCTGAGGCCCCACAGAATAGAAAGGGAAAGCAATCATGTCAGATGAAAGAGAACTTGTAAGGAGAGAATATTCTGCTGGGCACCATCAAGCCAATTGTGGACTAATGCACATCTCTCATTGCTGTCACTAATTTAAACAGGCTGAACATTCAATCACTATTATTATGTTATCTTTTTAGCTGAAGGTCAAACACATGGGCATTGAAACATTATCATTTCTCCTGTACATAGGAAAAAAATCTACGTGCCTACATTCGGTATGCCTCTTGTAACTAGAATCCTTATTTCTAACTAGAATTGGAGGACATACCTGAGAAAAAAAAGCAGAAAATGCTCTGGTGGCAATCCCTTTCCAATGAGTAGGGACATATATGAGCAATGTAAGGAAAGGCACTCTCCCTCTCATAGTACCAACACACACTTCTGGGCCAGGGCTGTGGCCACCAGTGAGCAGTTCTTTCTATTGTGGATCCTATGATTATTTCTCATAAAATAACAAAATGCTCTACAGGGATTTTTCTTTATTTATGCAATCCAGGAAGCAGACATTGAAGAACAAAAAAAAAATCACAAAGTGGGAAACCAAGTCACAATTCTGTATCTCCAAAATAAGAACTATCTCTAAGTTTCCTAAAGAATTGTACAATAATTTAGGTTGGAAGAAATTTACATAATCTAGGTGGACCTCCAAGAGCAGGGCCAGCTCCCAGTTTTATGAGGTTGTTCAAGGCTGCACCCAAGAAAGTTTCAAGCATCTACAAGGATGGCAACTCACTAACTTTTCTAAGTAAATATTCCAGGTATTCACATCCTCATTGTGCACGGTATTTTCTTTCTATCTATCTGGAAGATTTAATGGTTTTGCATTGAAAGTAAAAATTGCTAACTATAGTCTTTTCAGCATGCCAAATAAATATATTTAAACAAATGCCCAGCTCTTTGATAGAACTTGCAATGTAACCTGGAATACAGTAATACATTTTTAATAGCATATGCGTTGGGGGGGGGGGGTGAAATTCAAGGGCTCCTACAATTTACTTTCTCAAATTGAAAAGTGGGAACAGAAATGAGGAAGTATAGCTTTTCATTCTTGTTTCTAAAATAAATATTAAAAAAAAAAAAAAAACTAAAACCACTCTTTGGATCCTTCCAAAGGGAGCATTTTGATACACCTTGTTGCAGCTCTATCTCCACATAGCACACGCAGGACACTCACCATCTTTCATTAGTGCTCACCAAATGTTCACTGAAGTAGATTCAGATAATGGATTAAAAATTATTTTAGTTAATTTTATATGTATCCTAGTATCTTAAAAGACATAGTTCTGGTACGGACTATGCAGCACAAGGGTTTCTGCCACATTTAAACAACAATGTAGAACCATAGGCATGGACTAGTCAAGGAGGAAGACAAGAGATAACAGGACCTCAGATCTTAACTTCCTGACTTCTGTCCCAACACTGGGCTATCCAAATCATAGACTCAGATGTACTGGGATGCTGTGGGGAGCTGAAGGCTGCAGTGTGGTATGCCTCCTCATCTCACATTGCAGCAGCACGAAGAGAAAGAGGTTCTTCATCGCACACACACTGGGATTGCCTTGCCTTCCTTTTCACCTGCCACCCACCCTGAGGCTGTGGTGACCTCAGAGACAGATTGTTGGACAACCAAATAGATGAAAGAGCAGAGAGAAACAACCCTGGCACAAGAAAGTGCTACACAGCAAACAACAATTTCCGTGGACCCAAGCAGCACATAGAAATGTCCTTCTCTGTGTGACTGGTTTTAACTAAGTGATGCCCAAGTCATGACAGGACTTAGAGCAACCCTACACAAACTGATGTACATAATGCCACTGTGGCTCTTGTAGTGAAGAACAGTGAGTGATTCAGCACATGTCAACTAAGCCAAGAGTACTGGGATTGAGTAACACAATTTTTTCCTATAACTATTTCTATACCTCTATAACTGTAATGTTTCCTGTTATATTACTATTTTTTTTCTCATGTAAAACTATCCTCAAGTCACTTTTCTTTCTCCTCTAGGAGCTCAATAGATTAGTCCGCCTTATTTTTTTAATAAGTGGGTCCTGTCCCTACAGCTGTTGATGTTTTCACCACTTCATGTTTCTTCAGGAAAATTTACATAATACTTAACTTGAATTGCTCTTATTACTCCAGCAGCTGAAGAAGGGCACATGCCATGGTAACCAGCCCACAATTACTTCTGCGATCTGTGACAGTACTAGAGCAGCCATTGCTATGTGAATGGGATGAACACATTTATTGACAATCGCAGGGAGAAACCCATAAAATCATTGTATAAAAACACATCATGGTCTTCC
This sequence comes from Scytalopus superciliaris, assembly GCA_013400415.1. Taxonomy (NCBI): domain Eukaryota; kingdom Metazoa; phylum Chordata; class Aves; order Passeriformes; family Rhinocryptidae; genus Scytalopus; species Scytalopus superciliaris. Next base: position 18,072 of record VXBX01001011.1, read on the forward strand.
ATCCCAAATTCAAACCCATTCAAAACACTGAGTATTTGTGGTTTTTCTTCACCGTTAATGTTATATGCATATATAAAGAAGTAATGTGGTTTTATCCCATGAAAGGAGTGATGCAGGTCTAGTGCTATAATAATGTAAAAGCAGACATTTTCAGCCTTAGACAGTACTCTTTTTTCCTCTATTTGTCTCTCTCAGTCATATACAAACACTGCTCAGAGACACTCTACAGAACTGAATCAATGCGCCATTGTGGTAATCGGAGAGGGACTGGCACCTGAATGCCTCATTTTGAAAAGTACAGATTGCTCCTAATGCTTCTGAAAGATGTAATAACCACCACCACCAGAAGACTACAAGGATCCTGGATGGCTCCCATCGCTATTATTTGAATATGTGTCACTACCAGTGCTTCCATACTACAGAATTTCAGAAGTATCTGGAGATAGTTTCAAATGAATGCCAAATTTCAAAGAGATACCCAGTGGGTATTGCATGGAATTTCATTTGGGTTTGCTTTAAAGCAAAGGCATTCAGGCATGAACCTCAGAGTTTCTTGAATCTGAGTGAAACTTTCAGGAAAGCTGACTGAAGTTAGTAATAAAAACCAGTGTTAGACAAGGTTTCAGAAACCACTGTAAGCAGTTCACAACATTGGTATGACAATGCTCTATCCCAAAAGCAAAACACTGCTGTGTAAAGTGCAATCTTTCATATAAATCCAGCATAAACCCATGGAAATTCATCTGCTAACTGCAGCTGATCAGAGCTGCAGTTTTATGGCTTTACGTCATTCAGGGAGTCAACAAACTGACTTTAAAAAATTCTGCTGAGAAAGCAGTGGAGCTCCTGAGCATGACAATTAATTGTTTCCAATTCAATAAGATGCAGAAAACAAACACAGGAGACCCATGGAACCTAAGCCTAGCATCCACCTTGGGATGTTCAACAGCTAGTTTTTTGGGATGCTGCTGCCAAAATCCTTCTAACAAAAGACCCTGAACTTCAGAGATCAGCTCTGCAAGCCTCCATTTCCTACTGGGGATCAAATCAAGTCCCGAGAGCTGGCAATTGTGCTCATCAACTGCAGTGAAAGAACTGTGGTGCAGCCAGGCCTCCCTGGCTCCCCCGCTCCTGTTACTGCTTGCTCATGCACTCCTGTTGGGGCCAGGTCTGTTTCAGGCTCTCCAGCAGAGCACAGAAAGGCAGCTTTCCTACTGCTAAGCATATAATACATGATCCCCGCTTAGGCCTTGGCTCTTGCACCAATATCCACAGCTGGCAGGACTGAGCCCAAGCTTGTTCATGGTGTGCAATACTTGGCTTGAAAGTTGGCACCCTAATGTGCAGAGGATTTGTGGCACATGAGTATGCATAGCAGAATAAGACTGCTATTCCAAGAAATTGGACCCAATCTCATCCTGACAAAGCTAGTGGTAATTTTCCTCATTAATGCATTAGGAACGGACCTCAGGAACTATGCTGAAACATAGTTTTCCATTAGTCTCCACAGGGCAGCAGTTTTACAATATGACAATTATTCAAATATCACTTCATTGTAAAAATTACAGATTTAAGCTGTATCATGGGTTTTGATATTTGATAAATTTGTGATATATTTTACCACATGTTCCTGCTTGGGTGTTAATGTTCAAAATCTCATAAATGCAATAAAATACAATAAAACATTTGACTTAAGAAATTAATTAGGTGATTAAACTGTCACACAAGATTTGTTTGTCCTTTGTAAATTAGTAGCTCAATCCTCATAATTTATAAGCAGAGCAAATAATGAAACAAAAGGCTTGGTTCACTATAAAAACCACTAAACTTTCATACAAGGCCAAAGCAGCCATGGAAAATTGATTTTCCACAGCTTACTCAGTCTTGAATAGGCACTGCTTTTAAAAAACAAATTATTGATTGAAGCCAAAACTCATTATAGCTTAGACCATTAGGAACAATGTGTGTTTGCTCCATTATTTTTAATGTCATCGACATCATATTTTAATCTCATGTATTAAAGTGGGAAGAGCTTAAAGATGTATTTGAATTTTATTACCAGGATAAAAGAAGGGGACTATGCTAGATCTTTAGTAAAATGTGGAATGTGAGAGAAGGAAAATTATTATGCATTACTTCTCACAGGATAAACTATGGGTAAAGAGCGGGTTCCAGGTAAAGTGAAGCAACACTTTTTGTACCGTGTACCATTATGGAACTCCTTGTTACTGAACCTAAGAACAGCCAACATAGAAATGGCACTCGACAAATTTTGGGAACAGGACATTACACACAGCATTCCATGTGGTGCCTAAGAAACCTCTTGACCAGTGATTGCCAGAAGCTGGGAAGTCCTGAGCGACATGGTCTTTCCTCAGAATCTGGCCTCCCTGTGGGAAGCAGGTTGAACCACAGACCCCTTGAGATGCCTTCCAACCCAAATTACAGTACATGCCTCCATACATGCACTGTTAATATCCTGACAGCTCACCCAGCTTTAGGCAGAAACCTGATCTCATGGAGTCACAGTGCTTAAATACAGATCACACTTGTGATCACCTAATCCGTTCCGCTTTTCACAGGCCATTACCTTTGTACTGAGCTACGTAACTTTGTGTTTGACTTAAATACATCTTCCAGCATAACATCCCATATTAATTTGAAAATGAGAGATGGAGAATCCATCTTCTTCCCTTCATCATGTACTTCAATGATTAATCACTCCTTCTGTTAAAAATGGGTGCAGAATTTCTAATTTTAATTTGGCTGGTGACAGCTTCCAGCCATTGCTTCTGTAGTGCTCGGAATTTTCTTATTGTGAATATGCTCACGCATTTTAATGAGGTCATTCTGAGCCTTGTTTTTAATTCACTAACATGCCAATTCCCTTATTTCTCATGGGATGAGGTATTTCTTACAGCTCATGAATCATTTTAGTAGTCTTTCCCTTGCTCTTTCAAATCTTTGAACCATTTAAAAAAAGTGAATATGAACTGGATACAACATTCCATTTCTGTGCAGAGAAGTAAGACATTACCATACTCCTATCAGGAATCTGCTTTTTAATGGGCATCCTATCATTGACTGGAGCATACAAACTGGATTCCTTTGAATTAAATAAAGCCATACTAGAGGACAGACAGTTACTAGATGAGAGAATATTTGTATATAAAAAGGGTTTGTTAAACACCCAGGCTCCTGAGAAAATAAAACAAATTTCTTAGTGAAACATGCTGACTGTCAAACTGTGGCCTTTTGAAAGTCAGATTTCTACCTGACCTCAGTTTCCATAACTATAAAATTGGAACAAAATCTTGTTAACCCTGGCACAGTGGGGGGAAAAAATGCTTGCTGTAATACTGTCATAGCAATTCTGTTCTTAACCACAATCAAAATTTTCAAATAATTATGCCACATTAATGGGTTTGTTCAGCCTGGAGAACAGAAGGCTTCAGGGAGACCTTATAGCAGCCTCCCAGGACCTAAAGGGGGCTACAAGAAATCTGGAGAGGGATGTTTTAAAAGGGCATAATAGGACAAGGGGGAATGGCTTTAAGCTGAAGGATGGTAGGTTTAGGTTAGATATTAGGAAGAAATTCTTTACTGTGAGGGTAGTGAGATACTGGAACAGGCTTACCAGAGAAGTTGTGGATGCCCCATCCCTGGAAATGTTCAAGGCCAGGTTGGATGGGGCTCTGAGCAACCTGGCAGGGGAGTTGGAATTACATGATCTTTAAGGTCCTTCCCAACCCAAACTATTTTATGATTCTATGAAAAAACAATTTCATGCAGCAGTTCTTTCTTTTATAGAGGCTATTCAAAGTAACTTCTCAGCCTGTAAAACCACCATATACATAGGAAAAGCTTTTATCCTTGTGCTACAGTGTGGAGAGAGATGACTACTGAGATTAAAAAAGAGCCTAGGTTCTACTGTATTAGTTCAAACCTACTGAATTTTGCAAACTTTTAGCTGATGATTCTCATTTTAGAATCACTGCTGCCACAACTTATGTTCAATAATGCCAGTTTAAATGCATTACTGAATTGAAAAGCTGAGGTCTCCAAAATATGCCCTATTTGTTTTTGAAATTATTCCTTTTTAGCAATAGAGATACATGGTTTCTCAGAAATGATGGATGCTGCATTCCTTTTGCTGTTCAGAATTCTTATCATCCTTTCAGACAATTGAATTTCTTTCATTTGTAAAATCTATTACCAGCAGAAGGACTGAAAGTAAAACCCAGTGACTGGAATCAGAATTGTTTGGGCAATACAGGAATACTTCATTAATCCATATTTATACCTAGGAATCTCATTTAAAAAAAAAAAAAAAGGTGCATTTACTTAGACTTAGGAATTAGAATTTGAGCAATATAATGTAAAAAATTCATAAGGGATATGAATTCATTATATTCATACAACGGATTTCTATAAGATACACATTAACTTGAACCAATTTGATCTTTCAATTTTTGGAAATACCCTAAATAAATATGACCACATTAAAGCTACAGGCTGATTAACCAGAGAGACTGAAGAAAGTAATAACAGGTGCAGCATCTTTATCCAAAGAGGCACTTTCTAGGCAGGACCTACTTTAAATCAGACGTGAAGCTGCACTTTTAAGTAATCCAAATGGGAGTATTAAACTGATACTAGAAGATACAAAAATACTAATAAAATCTGTGATTTCATAAATAATTATTTGCAGAATGACTCAGAGAAAGTAATAGACTTTTTCAGACTTACAAATTTATGAACTGGTGACACCCTATTGACTGAAGTATTTACTGCACCTTCAATAGGTCTAATTAACGAAACTGTTCATAGAATTAAAGAGTATTTAGCAGGACGACAGTATGCCCCAGTTCTTTGCAAATATTTCCACATTCAAATATTTTCATGATCATGGAATGGCCTACTGAGGACCCTACAGCTTATCCTAGTGAAGTCAGAGAGCATTTCTCATTTACTTCAGTTATCTTATGCTTACCTACATATGAATATAAAGCTATTTAGGAGACATGTAAATCTCAGGATGCAATCCTTGATGAAGCAACAGTGATAAAAATAAGATGTAAAAGAATACTTGTTTTGTTTTTTCTATCAGTTAACTTTAAAACATTACTATAGAAATTAATATGTAGAAAAATAAGTTTATTATTTTTGCAAATAAAATAAATCTGCATTTTAATATGTTCCAATACAAATATATAGATCCAGAAACTGGCAGAGAACAACAATCTGGAAAGTAGAGTCTGAAAGGGATCTGCAAGTCCCAGTGCAGAAATGGCATGAACTCTCAAGAGCAGCTGCATTATGACAAGAAAAACTAACAGAGTTTTTGAATATGTTAAAAAAAATTAACAAAAGCAGAAAGGCAGGTTTAGCTTTAGCTGGGGTCATTTTAGAATAATATGTTCCTATTATTCTTTTTTTTTAAAGATGTTAAAAAAAAGGACAGCAATGGAATGAAAAGAGACACAAAGTTAAGACCTAAGATAATGCCTTAAAGCAAAAAACTTCAGGGACCAGATCATTTTGGTTTTTCAGGAAAGGACTGGAAACTAAAATAGAAAAATACACAAATCAAATCAGAAGCTGGACTCAGAAGACAGTGAAATTAAAAGCTAAACATTTTTCAGGAGATTAGTGGATTTTTCATCTCTTCATGAACAGTGTATTTGTTCAATGCAGGAAAGAAAGAGGATTTATGATCTACTATTCTGTTCTGTTCATTTGCAAAGGTAGGAAGGTCAGTGGAGCAAGAATTTCAGCTAAAGGAGAACATAGTTTTCTGGCTCAGTGAGTCCTGTTCCCTGAATTTCACTGCTAACCAGGCATCTAACAAGCATTTTTGAAGATCCACATTTTGAAAGGTTAAAACTTAATCATTCCCTAACTATTCAATCTTTAAATCCAAAAGCCTTAAGTTGTCATCTTGAAAGTCATGTTGCTATATTCATACTACCCTCTGCATATTGCATGATCTCATGTCAGATATACAGTGCAATATTTTAATGACAGTCCAAAACAGAGATGATTTTACAGTCTTAGGTTTTTTTTATTCTGTGAGCTTCAGTCAGCATCAAAATATTAGTTACACTTTAAAGACATGACAGAATACCAAGGACAGCAAAGGGTTTAGGCTAGCATCTGGATTTTGTACTGCAAACTATCATATAAATGTGGTATCCTAAATTTTGAAATTTTGGGTAATGAAATATTTATAATTCTAAAATACACTTTATTCTAAGAGCTGACAGCTTTTGGAAGCTGATGACCTAGGGCAATCCAGAGAATACAACTGTGGATGGCAATAGAATACATATTTATCTGACAGTGTAGATTTCTATTTGTATCTTCCTTAGAAAGTGATTGCTTCACTCTTACAAGCTCATTTGGGCCCCAGGAACTTTCCTCAATCATCTTTTTTTCCCACCTTTCAGATAAAAAGAGCCTTCATTATTTGAGTGACACTGTAATCTGTAGATTACCTACACATGACCTATCCAGAACTTCTCTATCTACCAACTTCTCTCATGCAGTAAGTTTAACAAAGACAAGTGCCAGATTCTGCACCTGAAATGGGGCAACCCTGGATGTACATACAGACTGGGAAATGAAAGGCTGGAAAGCAGTGCCACAGAAAGGGACCTGGGGGTCCTGGTTGATGGCATCTTGAATATGAGTCAGCAGTGCCCTGACAGCCAGGAGGGCCAACCGTGTCCTGGGGGGCATCAGGCACAGCATTGCCAGCCAGGTGAGGGAGGGGATTGTCCCGCTCTGCTCTGCACTGGGGCGGCCTCACCTTAGATATTGTGGGCAGTTTTGGGTGCCACAATATAAAAAAGACATAGAGCTATTGGAGAACATCCAAAGGAGGGCAACAAAGATGGTGAAGGGCCTTGAGAGGAAGCTATATGAGGAGTGGCTGAGGTCACTTGGTCTGATCACCCTGGAAGAGACTGAAGGGAGACCTCATTACAGTTACAACTTCGTCATGAGGGAAAGAAAAGGGGCAGGCACCACTCCTCCCTGTGATGACCAGTGACAGGAATGGCCTGAAGATGTGTCAGGGGAGGTTTAGGTTGGATATTAGAAATAGGTTCTTCACCCAGAGGGTGGCTGGGCACCGCAACAGGCTCCTCAGGGCAGTGGTCACAGCACCAAACCTGACAGAGTTCAAGAAGTGTTTGAAAAATGCTGTCAGGCACATACTGTGACTCTGGGGGATGGTCTTATGCAAGGCAAGGAGTTGGACTCAATGATCCTTGTGGGTCCGTTCCAACTCAGTATATTCTATAATTCTGTGATATAGCAAGTCCACTCCAAACCCCCGCACTTCAAAGAATTTTTGAACAATTTGAATCTAAGTTTAAAAACAGCAGGAAAATGCACTCTTAGCCAGACTCATTCATCTGCTGAACTGGAAGTTTCCATCTAATGTGATTTTCTATGTTTGCTTATTACAATGGCTATGTACCATGGAGCCATTGACAAAGGTGGGCATATTTTAAATTTTCTGTCTAAACTTAGCACTCTTACATGACTTGAATCCAACAGCATTTGACTGAATAGGAAATCAGAAGTCAGACAGGAATTTTTCAGCCCTAGAAAAGATAAAAGTGAGTTACTGCTTTAATTGGCTGTTGAATTATCTCATATGAATAATAGCTTATGGTCTTTTCAAGTTCTGTGGTTTAATAAGACTCCCTTTTACTTCTTTGTCTGAAGATTTACTGAAAAAGATTCATTCCTTCTCTGAATATAATGATTACATTCATACTTCAGAAACAGCTATGCAAAGCAAAAAGCATAATTAGTATAAGCTGCTGGAAACACAGGGTTTTTACCACCTTCTTCATGTGCTACAAGACAAAAACTGAGGGAGCACTTTGTGACACGGGATTGAACCAAGCAGGATTTGCTGAGCTGCACTAAAAATAAGAAAAGACAAGCGGGACAGAACAGATATATGCCAGACAGCAGAACCATCACCTGTGGAACAGAGCCGGGACTCAGGTGGTACATTGGCTGCTGTAAGTTCAGAGCTGAACTAACAGACCTGGGGAGAAATTTTATGTAATTCAAAAACTAAATTCCTACTGAGCCTCACAGCTACAGTGCCTAAAAGCAGATGACCAAAAAGCCACTTTGTGTATAAAAATAACCAAAACAAAAAGTCAGTACAAAAGGAAACCATTCTTTATTGTCTTTGAATTATTTTTATCATGAGTTACTATGCCCGTGGCTCCCTACCTGCATGAACTCTTACCATAACAGCATTTTCCTTGCCAATAGTAGCACTGAAGATGTTTATTTAATCTCCAACCAGTCACAAGCTATTAATAGATTGCTACTATTTTCCATGGCTCAAGTTAAATATCTACCCAAACACTATTCCCTCTTAGTGTACCTAACCATACTGCTCCAAGGCAGTGACTATATGGTGCATAGTTTGGAGAAAATTCCCACAGGAGGCAAGAACCTCCAAAAACTCGACCACCTTCTACCCTCAGCAGGATTATTTAATCCTGCTCTTGGAAATCTATCTTTTACAAGGGTGATAATAACATCCTGGATCTATGTTACAGACCTTAATTGCTATTTTTGCATAGGACCACTGCTACATCCACCAAACAGCTAATCAATACTTTGCTTTCACCTATAACTCACTGTGGGCCTGTGCTTTGTTTACTACTGTGTTATGATAGCAGAAATATTAATTTCCTCCAGAGCTTCTCAGTGCTGCTCATCACTTCAACAACTGAGTGCTACACAAAAGCAAATTAATTTAGCTTCACAAAAATCCACAGTGACAAAGAAAAGGTACTATTGGTGTTTAAAATATGGGACAAAGAGGAGGCACAGAAAAATTACAAGCAGAGGTATTAATTTATTTTAGATCTCATGTCTGAGACATTAGAGATGTAATTTAAAAGTAATAATATTTCAAACACAGACATTGCAACATCAGCTGCAGGTGTGACTGCTAAGCAAATGGGATTTAGGACTCTAAAAGGGGTCATTAAAAATTAGATAATTAGATGCTATTAGACTAATAGAGGTTCCACACACAGAGATCACAGAACTGGTTTAAGTGTCTATATTAGCACTGAATAGGAAAAGCATCTTCTGTGCAACAGTGCATTATTTTAATCACATGATCTTTCTTTCCCCTCCCCTCATTCATTTATTAATGACTTCTCAGCTCAAGCAATAAATGAGGCAGGACCCACACAGGCATCACTCGTCTCTCCTGCACAGCTTCAGTACATCCCTAGAGAAGGTCCATCCTGCACGCAGCCAGAAATCCTGCATCAAAACAATATGTGATCACCCATGTATCATAAGGGGACCAAATTAAGGTTGCCAAGCAACCACCTCCCCACATTATGCCACAAATCCCTGTCCTTCATCTCTTCAGCAAACACATGCCAGGCCCCATCTCACAACCCTACTCTTTCCCTTGTCTGCTTCTGTGACCCTAATTATCCACACTCCCAAAGGTTTCTTCATTGCAGTTTCTTTGTCCAGCCAGTATCCATTTTCCCTTGTTAATCCAGTTGTTACCCTGTCTTTGTGTTCTTCATAATTAGCATTTAGTTCATCCCATTTTCTTATTTCCCTGACCAGCTCTCAGTCCCAAAAGATGAGACAGACACTGCTAAAAAAGACAATGGACATGCAACATTAAAAATGTCTGATGCAGATAATGAAGTCTGGCAAAGCTGTGAGCAAAAAGAGTTGTTAAATAAAATTTCCTGTAAATTTTTTAATGTGCTAAAAGAAAGACTGGAAATAAAAAAGTTTTCCTACACTTCATGCTCAAAGTGGGTTTCCTCTACTGTTTCCTTCTAAGTGTGAATTTCACCCTACTAATATCTACAGTCTATTTTTATTTTATCATCATCTGCTGCCTTTACTGTGATAAATCACTGAGTAAGTCAAAATAAATTTTAGTTGCAAAAAAAATAGATGATGAGCCTGATATCAAGAACTGGATTTTTATTTGAGATCCAACAACAACTTAACACTTATTGTCCTAAAACACATCTATGAATATGCCTGACTACATAAAGAAAAACAGTCTAGAATATACTTTGAGCATGAAATGGTCTGTTGGTCTTCTGCAAGGTTTTGTGAGACAAAAGCTGTGATGGAACAGCTGATAACCAGCCAACAGTCACAAGAAATTTAGTCAATTCAAAGAAGAGCAAAAACAGCAAAAGAAAGTTAAAATAGCTGTGTATTTTCTCACTGCAGAAGGGAGACAGAGCAAAGTGAATTAAGCACTGTGTAGCATGGGGGGTCTTGCTGACTAGGCATTTTGCTGTTCAGAAAATTACAGGCAGAAAAGCAAATCAGAAACTGTCAGGCCATACCTTATTTGAGTAAGGCACTTGAAGGACACTTTCCAACTAGGCCTCCTGGTCTTCAAATGGCTTGGCATTTAGGCATGCTGAATATTGGCACTGGCACTTCTGTTTTTCTAGGAAAATTTTACTGTGAACCCCTGAGGTGCAACAGATGATGTCATTCCCCCTCAGTCTAATCTAACCCCTTCTGCATCATCTACTTCTCACATTTTAAAAGGAGAGTTAGATCTGGTATTCTTCCCTCTGTTGTTTGTTAATTTAAATGGTGAAGACCCTATGATTTTTGGACTGAAAGTATACTTAGTATAAGACATCTAGATAAACACAACAGGTCTTGGTAGGGCACGTGCTTAAAATAAACCAAAGAGGATGCCTCTTTACACAGCAGGGAGCCCTCCCAGGGAACCGAGTGCCACTGGACATTGTGGATACTGTAGAAGAAAAATTATCTGTCAAGGGTTACTGAGTATCAAAATTGTATCAGGCTCAGGCATTTCCTGAGAGCAGTCAGAAGTTGGAATGATCCCTGGGGAGGTATGGCACACACTTCTCGTACTCTCAGCCTTCCCCCAAAGTTCACCTACAGCCAGTGATGATTAAAAGAGACTGGAGTACTAGAGGGTAACCAAATATGTAGAGACCACAGAAAGGTCTCAAACTGCATATACTGTGAGAATAATGGGAGCTTGCTCTTTGCTGCTGTTCCCAGACCTGTGCTTTTGGTTGTTCTTCCTACACAGCTTCCCTTTTCAGAGACAGGTGTCAAGTCATCCCTCTGAACAGTGAACTGAAGAGGAAAAAAGTGAGGAGGAAGGGGGGAAAGGACACGGGAACATGGAAGCAGAAACAAGGACACAGGGGAGAGTGAAAGGACTAGAAATGTAGGAATTCACAGGGGGACATCAAGCTGAGCATCTCTAACAGCATTTCTGTGAGCACGGTGAAAGCATTCAAGGATGTGGGGACACTGCCCAGTGGCAGTCTACCCAAAGATGTGTCAGGATGAGAAAACCAAAACAGTTCCACCAGCACTGGGATTCCCCTCCAAACTGCCCCATCCAACAGCTGATGATGAGGGGTTCACCCAAGGTAAGAACGTCACTGAGTAGAAAATCCTATCATCTGGTGGTGCTTTGGAAGGGAAGGCTTACAGGCTACAGGATAGATGGCCCCTTGGTCTGATTTCACACAACAGTACTCACGGTCTCATGCACATGCTGTCCTCATTCAGAATGACACAATTGGTTTCCACTTCAAATTGCCCAGTCTTTCCCTACCAGACCTATAGTGGTGTGTGTACTTCCAGCACAGCACAGAGTCTAAATGCAACCAAGTCACTCCCATCACATGGCCTCGCACAGCTCTAGCTCACATCTCATGTGAGGTGTTGAAGGAGACCTTATTACATACAATCCCCATGTTAACATTAAGCCATTGCTTACAGATTTCTAGGAAAAATAAAATTAAAAAAAATCCACAAATGTCATAATGCCATTATTCAGCTTCCCCATGGTGATCCTGAATGCTGCTGAAAGGAATATCATGTGCAGCCATGCAAGTATAAAAGCCTGCATGAAACCAGGCGAGTGCTAAATCTGCACTATTCCAACGTGTGTGTGTGGAACGAGCAGCAACTGAAATCACTAATGGTGACACTGTTTTCAGCTGGCTTATCAAGCCACTACCAAGCTTAAACACAATGATTTTTAGACAGGCTACACCCAGCAAAAAAGCATAATTTCAGAAATGGAGAAATGCTAATGGAAATGCTTTATAACTAAAATGTTCCATAGGGAAATATAAGATATAATTCAAGAAGAAAATGGTAAGCATGCTTCAGATACAAAACACAGTTATGCATACATATCTGTGCTTTTTCTTGTTCCCTATCCATTAAGTACACAGCTTTTCATCTGCTTGCTATGTTTATGCAGTTCTACAGAGAGATTCAGAAAAAGTTACCAAAAAAAGCCAAAACATTACAAAGATTATGAAAATTGCACAGGCATATACTTGTAGTCTCTAAATTTCACATTAAAATATGCAGGGCTTAGCTGCTTACTGAAACACAGACTATGCTAATATCTTCTAATCTATACTTCACCTGCTGTGAAGAGTAAGGCTAGACAAAAGATCTTTTCAGCCATGTTAGGAAGATATTCTGGCAAACATTTCTGCAAGAAAATCTTTATTGTACCCATGTTTTCAAGGACACAGAGGACTGTGTCAAGGTTCTCTTTTATGAGAACAGAATGAAAATAAAATATCAAATACTGTTCACCAACGAAGTATCATCCATCTTGTTACGTATGTAGAGAGAATCTGGTGGAGGTTGGGGGGGGGAACATATGAGTATATAATTTAAAAATGTATCATTATATCATTATATAAAGGCATGAGAAGAGTAGTTATGGTTGCATAGGCACCATTCTTGTTTGACTTTTGAGAACTTCATTGTACAGTCTGCACAATATCTTTTACCATAGCTTTTGGTGAGGGCTTGGAAACAATAGGGATGTAAACAAAAGAATCATTAACTACTTACTGATTAATCTTCTAAAATTGCATAGACACTACAAGAAATCATTCAAGAAGGTCTAAAGAAGTAGGTATTAAAAAACAAACAAACAAACAAAAACCCCTCCTCTAAATAAGGTCCATTACATTTTCAAAATTACAAAGACTAAGAGTAAACAAGTCTCCCCAAAGTCAGTAGGAAAAAAAGTTGACTTTTTCAAGTTATTTAAGAAAACTACACAAAGGCTGCACAGACTCCCAGCCTATGCAGCACAGACACATAGCATGGGCAGACAGTAAGAGATTCATGACCTACTCCCATCTCTGTGATGCACAGTATTTCAGTGCCAATGCAGTTCATTTACTTATCACTAATTGNTCAGAAAAAGTTACCAAAAAAAGCCAAAACATTACAAAGATTATGAAAATCGCACAGGCATATACTTGTAGTCTCTAAATTTCACATTAAAATATGCAGGGCTTAGCTGCTTACTGAAACACAGACTATGCTAATATCTTCTAATCTATACTTCACCTGCTGTGAAGAGTAAGGCTAGACAAAAGATCTTTTCAGCCATGTTAGGAAGATATTCTGGCAAACATTTCTGCAAGAAAATCTTTATTGTACCCATGTTTTCAAGGACACAGAGGACTGTGTCAAGGTTCTCTTTTATGAGAACAGAATGAAAATAAAATATCAAATACTGTTCACCAACGAAGTATCATCCATCTTGTTACGTATGTAGAGAGAATCTGGTGGAGGTTGGGGGGGGGAACATATGAGTATATAATTTAAAAATGTATCATTATATCATTATATAAAGGCATGAGAAGAGTAGTTATGGTTGCATAGGCACCATTCTTGTTTGACTTTTGAGAACTTCATTGTACAGTCTGCACAATATCTTTTACCATAGCTTTTGGTGAGGGCTTGGAAACAATAGGGATGTAAACAAAAGAATCATTAACTACTTACTGATTAATCTTCTAAAATTGCATAGACACTACAAGAAATCATTCAAGAAGGTCTAAAGAAGTAGGTATTAAAAAACAAACAAACAAACAAAAACCCCTCCTCTAAATAAGGTCCATTACATTTTCAAAATTACAAAGACTAAGAGTAAACAAGTCTCCCCAAAGTCAGTAGGAAAAAAAGTTGACTTTTTCAAGTTATTTAAGAAAACTACACAAAGGCTGCACAGACTCCCAGCCTATGCAGCACAGACACATAGCATGGGCAGACAGTAAGAGATTCATGACCTACTCCCATCTCTGTGATGCACAGTATTTCAGTGCCAATGCAGTTCATTTACTTATCACTAATTGCCTTCAAAATGCTGCACAAACTTTTTGGTTGGTTTTTTTTTTTTTTTTTTTCTGTCCAGCACCACCTCCCTTTCTCCCTTGTCTGCAACGGGAGGAAATGGAGAAAAGAAAAAGAGGAAAAATGAACAAAATATTTTCAACTATCTGGCCAAGGCCATAGAAGCATCCAACAAAAGTGGGGTGAAAGCCATAGTTATGTGGCTACAGACCGGAAGGTAGGCTGGGCTGCAAATGCATTTTAATGTCAATCAAGAAAAAGCCCAGACTGTGAAAGAAAACAAGTCCTAGCCTTGCTAGGACATGCTGGGGTTTAATTCATGCTCCTGTAAAATTTATGTGAAACACAACATCAAAAGGTGACAATCAGTGGAACAGAAATGATGTATGGAGTGTGTGGTAACTGCTCCTGTAAATGCCAAGATTTGACATGACAGTGATTGCCAAGCAATTTCTTGCACCGCTTTCTCGGCATTCCCCGCCCCAGGAGCCCGGTACCCGCTTCCTAGGGGAGAGCCGAGCTGTGTTCCCCTCCCTTTCCCCGCACTGCCCCGGCCTGACAACCCTCGCCAGCTCCTTCGGAAGGAGATGCGAGGAGTCCCGGCCTGGGGGTTCGGGCAGAGAAGCCGCTCCCGGCGGCGAAGGGAGCAGGGGAGCCCTGCTGCCAGTGCGGCTGCTGCAGGGAAGCGAGTCCTTCCCGCAGCTTTAGCTCGGAGAACAGGAAAATCAGAACTAAACAGAAGAGATAGACGCCTGGGCGTGTTCGCTTCCTTACTGGGCGTGCCGGGCGGGGGATGGGGAGCCGAGCAGAGACGCAGAGTGCCAGCGCAGTGCCGGTGCCACCTCCCCCCTCCGGGCAGCCAAGCCGAGCCCCGGTGCCGCCCTGTGCCGGGAAGGCAGCAGGGCCACAGGGAAGGGCTCCTCGACCCACACCAGCAGGAGCGGGGGC